>NTPY01000907.1:26095-45764 GCA_002922825.1 Brachionus calyciflorus | reverse complement strand
GCTAAAGAGTTAAATTTTAATTTTTCGCTAGGATTTAATTCGCTAGCTGGTACCATATTGTTTTGGGACAAATCCCAGTATAAGTCTTTACTTATTTCAATATCTGTCTGGAAAATTTTTTCTATTTTTTCGTCAGTAAAGATAGAAAAATTTTCGTTATCATGTGAAATATCGTTTTTAAATTCTAAGAATCCTTGTGACGGAAAAATTCCACATCCCGTTTTCTTAAACCAGTCTAAACCTAATAGGACGTCATGATCTTCATGATCGAAAACCAAGAATTGCATATTACATTTATGGCCACTAATATTTACTTCTAGGGGTCAAGTTATTCCACTTATTTCGCTAACTATGCCATTAGCTGTTCTAATTTTAAGTTCACTTCTTAAAATTTCTATATTATTATTTATAGCGGTCATGTGGTTCATTATAAAATTTGTTGCACCACAGTCTAAACCTATTTTCATAAGTTTGTTATCAACAATTCCTTTTATCGAACAAATGTTTTTTGGTCCTGAGTTATCGAGATAAACTATATAAATTTTTTCTTCTGAATCGTTGCAAACATTTAATGAATTAACTTTATTTAAGTTAGCATAACAGTTATTCGCGTAATGTCCTTTTCTTTTGCATCTATTACATATAGCAGTTGGGTTTGTTTTAGGTTTTTGTTTATTCTTATCAAATGATTTATGTTCAGCCTTATTACCTTGAGTTTTATAGTTATTTTCTTTTTTATAATTACTACTCTTAGGAGCGTACGAAGTTTTCTTATCGTTTATTTTATGTGATGCAAACTTATTATTGAACTTATCCGGTTTCTTATGTTTTAAGTAATTAATGTTTGCAAATCCTTCCCTTGCCTGTTCAAGTTGCGTTGCCAAATGAATAGTTTCGCTTAAAGTATGAAGATTCCTACAAGTGACCTCTCTCTTAGTATTATCCCTTAAACCTTCTTTAAAATGAAAGAGTTTTTCATCGTCAGCCATACGAGGAAGCATATTCGTAAGCTGATAGAACCTATTTACGTAATTTTCAAATGGTACGCTTTCCTTATGTTTAAGAATTGCTAATTGTGACCTAACCCAATGATCTTTATTAATTTTTGTAAAGGTGTTTCTTAATTCCCTTTCAAATAAAGCCCAAGAGCTAAAACTTGTAATATGTTTCCTTAAGATCTGACTTGGAACCTTATCAACAAAATTCAGTACCGCATTTAGCTTATCCTCTTCTTTTATTTTAGAAGCTATAAAACCTTGCTCTATATTAAAAAGCCAATCGTCTACATCTTCATGATTAGAACCCGAGAACCTCTTAGTATTCGAATCTAATTTTCTTGACTTATTATTCCCTGCTAATTCTGCTACTAATTTTACTAAATCAAAAGTAGAATCGCTTTTATTGTGAATAAAGTCACTTAGTTTAGAAGTATTATCCCACTTACCTTGATCAGATGGATTTTGATGTTCATTGGTTATAAATTTATTACTTGAGTTTGGTTTTATATCGGAGGAATAAGAATTTTTCGGCCGAGTAAGAGTATTATTACTTATATTTTGGAATATTTCGTTTGGAGGCTTTATTTTAAGAATCGGTGGGCTGTTTTTTGTTTCACGAGGAGCCGAAGGTGTCAAAATCGATTTAGGAGAGATAATAGATTGATTAATATTATTAATCGTATTTTTATAATTATTATTATCACTAGGTGATAATTTCGATTCATTCATCACGGATGTTTCCAACATAAACGATTGATCAGTGATATTAGCTAGTCGGTAAAGATCTTTGTTCGTTCTAAACCTTCTTGAATCAAAATCTGACTCTTCATCTTGATCAATTTGTTCATCTTGTTCAGATTCATCTTGATCATTTTCTTCCTCACTCTTATCTTGTTCAGGTTGAGAAAATGAAACTGTTTTCTTTTTGTTTAATTGTTCTTGCAAATCTTTTATTAAATCATCTTTTTGAGACAATTGAAACTTGAGTTGCGACTGGTCAGCTCGAAGAAAGAAAAGTTCATCTTTTTCATTTAATTCGTCTTCAGGTGCTGATGATTCAGAGGGATGAATATAGAAAGCTGGTTTGAGTTTTAATATTTATTGAATTAGAATAAAATGAATTTAAAAATAAAAGTTAAAAAATACAATTTTAAAGAATAAAATTAGGAGCTCGAATTCTTAACTATTCGGTTCGGTATTTTATACTTTTCGGTAGTTAAGTGAGCGAGCTAGTTGTTATGAGTAAATAATTAAAAATAAATAAAATAAAATACAAAATTGTAACTATAGTAAAATACAATTGGTAAGTTTTAAAAACTATCAAACCAGCTAATTGTTTTTTTTTCTTAACGTCTTTGCTCACTGCGCGGATGATGTTTTGAGGTGTCAGGTTCGAGTCTTGCTGTCGTTGAATTTTTTTTTTATACTTTTTAATGCCTTTTTAAAGCAATTTTTAAAGTTAGTTATGTAATTTTTTATATTTATGCATTAAAATTATCTACATAATTTTTAAAGAGCTTGCTGAGTTGGATGTTGTCTATGCATATGTTTTAAAATTTTTTTTTTGAAAATTTTTTAAAAATATTTGACAGCAAACGGGATCGATCCCGGACTCATGCATCTCGAAGACGAGTGACTCACCAACTAAACCACAAGAACTCTTTAAAAATATGATGAAAAAAAGAATATTTAAATTTTAACTTAATTGTCTTTGAATAATTTTTCAAATTTTCAAAAGTCAAACGTTTGACTAATTTAAAAAAAAAAGATTTTGTACAAAATTCAAAAAAGGCTGTTTCTTTTTTCGGTTTAATTTTTTTTTATCAAAAAAATATGCAACTAGGTAAAATCGATTATTCTCTATCCATTGGTAATTTCTTTTTCTTGATTTTTAATCTCTTTTTTTTGTGCACGGACCTAAAACATGGGTATGATAGTTTTTACAACTTACCAATTAATTTGTATAAATAAAAAATACAATATAAAATAAACATAGTAACGTAAATAATAAATTTAAATATTAATTATGTTTTTCTATAACAAATAAAAAAATTAATGAGAAGAAATTATTACTGTATTTTTAAATAATATTTCTTGGAATAAATAAAATATTTTTAATGTCTTTTTTTAATTGTTAATCCTAATCGAATAAACCCGATGATTTTAAAATCTAATTTTTAGTAATGTACTCAAGTCATTAATACTAGTATCTTTTAAATTTTATTTCTCAATTGATAAGCGATTCCGAAAATTTTTTGAATAAAAATTTAAATTTAATAAGAAAATATCTAGCGAAGATGGATCTTTTAGAAAACTTTTTTATTTTGAAGTTTTTTTGTAAACAACCTTATAGTAAAAACCCTTTATATTTAGAAAAACAAATAAACCTTATATTTAGTCATTTTTCGTTAGAAATTTAGTTTTTATTTGAAACTTTAGTAGCTATTATTTTGGTTATTTATAAAGCATGGTTAACTCTATAATTCAAAATATTTTCGAAATATTTTTATCGGAATAGACATGAGTAGTTAAAGCTTAAAAACTGATAAATCTAAGACTAGTGTTTATGATTTGGTACACCTTAAAATAATATAAGATAAAAAAAGTAAAAAATAAAAAATTTAATTAAAAAAAATTAAATGATATTTTTTTAGCGTATTAATATTTATTAACAATTATTTATCTCAATTAATTATTTTAATTTATTTAACGTTATACCATTAAAAAAATAAGATGTGACTTTTCAATCAATATGAATTGATTATATTGATTCATTTTATAAAATTTTCTAATTCTTATCTTTTTGTTAATTATATTAATCATCTTATTAAGGACTTTCTTTACAGTGATCTTTTTTATCTGAGAGTTAAAAAGTGAAAAGCTATCCGTAGTTAAAACTCAATTTAGAAATGTCAATTAAACAACCCAACATCAAGACTTGCTGTAGAGTGATAAATTTATTTGTTATTGAAATTGTAGAAGTTTTAAAAAAGAATTATATCAAAAAATTTAAAAAAAAACGAAATAAAAATTAAATAACATATGACAACTTTTTTTTGATAAAGCTTTTTTTTATAAGTTTAAATTAAAATAGCTAAAGAAAAAAAAGTATTAAACAAATTTCATTCATCGATCTAAGATCGATTTTTATAAAAACAAATGGTCATGTTAATGTCCAAATCCGAAAGAGTAAATATAGAAAATTTTTACAAAAAAAAAATTTAATTTTCATTGCTATTTCAGATACTCAAGTTGTGCTTTTCAAAAGGTTTCAATATTTTCTTTTCTAAAAATTTTTTTGAATAATATCAGATCAAACTAAACAGAGATTTTCCCAATTTGTCACTTGAACTAAGCTGATCACTTGGTGTAGCAAAATATAATTTAGTTCTAAACTATAGATTCAACTTTTATTAATGTATTTAGTTTTAATTCTTTATATTTTATTTTATATGTGTTCTTTGGCTAATCTAATTCAAACTAAAAAAAAAATGTTTCATCAAAAAAAAAAGTTTTCAAATGGAGTTATCTTTATCAAAACTAGAATAAAAAAAGGTTAGGAAAGTAAAAAAACTACGGTAATCAATTAAGTGACTAAGAAATAAAAAAACTTCAAAAATTTTTTATGTTCTAAATAAATCCAAAAACAAATTGTGTATTGACTTTTTGTTTCATCTTTTCGTATAAGATCTTGAATTGATACCCAATTTACAAATTATCAAGTTAAAACGCTTTAAGCTTATCTAATAAGCTTCTTGAGTTATTATTTTAAATATTAAATTTTAAATACTTTGAATGTCGTTAATATCATTGAATTGGCAATTTTATTTTTAAACCAAAATAAACTTAAAACTATTTTTTTCTGGTGTAAAATCAAAAAGGAAATAAAAAAAATTGTAATTTTAGACTTTTAAATTAAATAGCATAATTTGATTTACCGTTATAGTTTGTTTAGGAACTAATTGCATTATAACCTGACATTTTAACATGTAAAGCATCAGAAAAAAAAAAAAATTTTAAATTTTTTGGCACATCCTATAATAGAGAGTCATTTCAAGAAAATAAAAATTTGTTAAAAATAATTTAGAATTTGTCAATCGCGCTGACAAAAAATTGAATTAAAAAGTAGTCGTAATATTTTAAATAATTTTTATTTCTGTTTTTGAATTTTAAGCTTAATTCTGTTAAGTTCTGTGATGTCTTTTAAAATAGTTATAACGCGAATGGTTATCTTGATGACTCAATTTTATTTTTTAATTTTCACATATCTCATGAAGACTTTTTAAACGTTTTAAATGACTTTGACTGAATTTTTATTTTATTTTTAAAATATAATTTATTTTTCGATTTAATTATCTTTAATTTAAAATATTAAAGCAAAATTTCTTGAACTTAAACAAAATAAAAAAAATTTATGATGTCAAATAGTTTTATTTAAAATATATATTAAAAGCAATAAAAAATAAATATAAGGTGCCTGAAATAATTAACCTTCGTTAGACTTTTGTAGTTTTCAAAGCTCACAACTTCTCTAAATAATAAGCGAAATTTTAAGTCAAACTTATTTATTTTGTTAAGTCTCTATATTAAACGACAGGAATTTAAAAGGTATAATATTTTAAAGATGAATAAAAAATTGTCAAAGTTTAAATTTAAATTTTTCATTTGAATTTTCATAAGAATTCTACAAGAATAAAAATGTTTATATTAATTAAAAGCATTTCATAGATTTTTCATCAACTATAGTCCAGCCATGATTTTATTACCATAAAATAACATGAATTTAGTTGGATTTAGTTAAGTTTTTAGTTAGTTTTTGGTTAAGTAAATCATTTAAGTTTAAAATACTAAAATTTCATATTGAAGCTAGATTAAATCTTTATAAAAAATATTAATTAGATTTCTGAAATAAATTCATATTTTCAAGAGAGATAAATTTGAAAATGAATTTGGTTTATAATTCCCAAAATGGTAAACTCTGAGTAGTCTTATAAATTTTTAGTCTAACTACGTCACTCTGTCTTTACCTCTCCAAATGATGTTTAATAAATTTCATTAATGCAAAAATGATAGGTCTTTAATTAAGTTTTCATTTTTTTCAGTATTTATTCCGTTTAAAATTGAAAATAGAAGTTTTCACAAGATATGTTTATTAAAATTAGTTTTTTTTCATATTTTTAACCTAAATAACAAAAAATATAGCAAAATTTTAAAAATTAATTTAAAATATTTTGATTAATCTTTTAAAAGCTTTTTTTTATAGCTTTTAATTAATCATGAATTTAATTTAAGAAACTCTGAATAAACTTTTAAATGATTATCCTCAATTTAGGTAATTAACGGAACTTTGTCTAACGAAAGCAATTTTAACGAGATGGAGATTAATCAAACTGGTGGCGTTTTGAACTATCAGATCGATAATACATTTAATAATTATAATAAAAAATTTAATTGTACGACAAGTACATATAATATTTCGTTTTCAACTAATTCTAAAACGTTCTCCGAAGCTCATAGTGATATTGAAAATGTTTTTAAAGCATTACAAGCTGAATTTTCTAGTAAAATGAGAGAAAAAAATAAAATAAGAATAGTTTTTTTCCATGATTCACTAGATAGACCAATAAGTCTTCCTTTTATGTCTTAGACTCAATTAACGCCAGCTGGTCTCTTAGAAAATTTTGAACATGTAGCTCAATCATATAAAAGCGTAAAATTAAATGAGAATAATAACCTGACAGCCTCAGTTGTGATTGCTCATTTACCTATTGGATCTGGTCGTAAGATGACTAAATTAGTTAGAAAGAGAAATTATCTAAAAAGGATTGATAGACAAAAAGATGTTAATTTCTCAGCTTTTCAAGAATTTTGTAATAAAAAACCTGGTATTAAAACTGTATTCAATCATGATAATCGATGTGCATTGAGGGCTATTTTAATTGCTAAAGCTTATAGTGATAAAGATCCCTATAGATTTGAATTGTGTAAAACTAATAACCCTGTTTTGAATGCAAAAGTTGAATTTGTGGCTTCTTTATTAAATTTACCCGATTCTGCATACGGAATAGAAGAAATTAAGCTGATTGAAAATTATTTGAAGGATTATCAAATAAAAGTAATAAATTGTGATGGAAAATTAGATAAAACACCGATTTATATTGGAGAACCAAAAGATAAATTTATTTACATTTCCTATACCGGTTCACATTATAATGTAATTACATCGATGAAATCATTTTATAATCGGTCATATTATTGTGAATATTCTAAAATTGCTTATCAAAATGTCGAAAAACATAAATGTAGAAACATGTGTAATTTATGTAATAGGTCTAAATGTCCAATTGAATCTTTAATAAATTGTGAAATATGTAATTTTCAATGTTACTTTGGCTTTTTGGTCAAGATAATTTTATTGCTATTGCCCACAATTTGAAGGGTTATGATGGTATTTTTATTATTAACCACATTATTTCGTCATTTTTACCAACTGATACAATGCCGAATATACTTTTAAGCGGAACTAAAGTTCTAAGTATTAAATTTAGAAAGCTAAAATTAATCGACTCGTATTCGATTTTGTCTTGTCCTCTTAGTGAATTTTCAAATACATTTAGTCTCCAAGACATGAAAGGTTACTTTCCACATAAATTTAATTTACCCGAAAATCAAAATTACGTTGGCGCTTACCCAGATATTTCCTATTATGGATCTGAATTTTTTAGTCAAAAAAAGAAAAAAGACTTTGAAAATTAGTACGAAACCGTCAAATATGAAAGTTCTAACTTTAGAGAACAATTTCATGCTTATTGCTGGAGTGATGTTATGCTCTTAGCCAATGGCTGCCTTGCTTTTAGAAAAATTATAATGAACAGAACAAAAAAATCAGAAAATGATGTCGGTGTTGATCCGTTTTTATGTTCAATAACAATAGCATCATTATGTCACTTTATTTTTAGAAGAAATCTTTTAGAAAAAGAATCGATTGGTTTTATTCCAGAAAACGGATATCATCCAGAGCAAAAAACTTCTATAAAATGTCAATTATGGCTTAAATACTTGTCGAAAAAACACAAAATTGAGATACGGCATTCTAAAAATTCAGGTGAGGTTTCGATTGGAAAATATAAAATTGATGGTTTTTGTGAGCAAACAAATACTTTTTTCGAATTTCATGGTTGTCTATTTCATGGATGCCAAAAGTGTTATAAAAGTGATACTTTTAATCCTTTTAAACAAGAATCAATGGAAACAACATATAATCGACATTTGAATAGAATAAATTTTATTAAAAATTCAATAAATGGTGAACTTGTAGAAATTTGGGAATGTGAATGGGATAGAATGATAAATGAAGATGTTGAAATGAAAAAATTTATTGAATCGACAAATATTAAAGAAAAACTAAAGCCGAGGGATGCATTATTTGGTGGCCGAACAAATGGTGTTAAATTGTATTATAAATGTAAGCGAAACGAAAAAATTCGCTATAAAGATTTTACATCGTTGTATCCAGCTGTTCAAAAATATTGTCGATATCCTGTAGGACATCCGAATATTATAACTGAAAATTTTGGAAATGTTAGAAATTATTTTGGAATTATAAAATGTAAGGTTCTTCCCCCAAAAAGGTTATTTTTTCCTGTTTTGCCAGCTAGAATAAATAATAAACTGGTATTTTCAACTATGCCAAGCTTGTGCTGAAGAAAATATGTCAAAATGTGAACATTCTGTTGAAAAACGGTGTTTTGAAGGTTCATGGATCTCTTTAAAAATTGAAGAAGCATTGGATCAAGGATATGAGATAGTCGAAATTTATGAGGTTTGGCACTGGGAAAAGACAGCTTTATATAACAAGGAGACAAAATCAGGTGGTTTATTTTCAGATTATGTTGACATGTTTTTGAAAGGAAAACAAGAGGCTGATGGTTTTCCCGATTCAGCAAAAACAAGAGAAGAAAAAGAACTTTATATTAGAAATTATTTTGAAAGAGAGGGAATTCTATTGGATATTGACAAAATAGAATAACAAAGGTCTTAGATCGGTAATGAAAGTTTTGCTCAACTCATTTTGGGGAAGATTTGGTATGAATACCAATAAAACTCAGTATCGCTTAATATCTCATCCTGATGAATGGTTTGAAATGATTTCAAATGATCAATATAAAATTCATGATGTGGATTTTAGTCATTCGAATTTTATTCAAGTTTTTTATTCTATCGATGATGATATGCATGATGGTGGAATACACACAAGTGTTACTTTGGCTGCTTTTGTGACTTCAAATAATATCAAGAATTGAAGAAAATAGGTGAAAGAGTCTTGTATTTTGACACTGATTCTATTATTTATATAAGTAGAGATGGTGAATATGAACCTGAAGTCGGTGGTTATCTTGGTGAATTCACGTATGAAGTAAAAAAGAAAGGCGCAGATCATATTGTAGAATTTATCTCTGCTGGACCGAAAAATTATGCATATAAATTAGATAATGGTAAAACATCTTGTACAGTTGTTAAGTTCCGTAAACACTCAGACCAGCTAGTTGTTTTTTTTTCTTAACGTCGTTGCTCTCTGTGCGGATGATGTTTTAAAGTACCAGGTTCGAGTCTTGCTGTGTTTATTTTTTTTTTATTTATTTTAAATTAAAACTTTTTGTTTTTAAATGTTAATTTTGTAATTTTTTAATATTAAAATCATCACATTTTCGCATAATTTTTTATAAGAGCTTTGTGGATTGGATGTTGTATATGCGTAATACATAAAAAAATTTTTTTTTAATTTTTTAAAAATAAATCACAGCTAACGGGTATCGATCCCGGACTCTCGCATCTCGTTGACGAGTGACTCACCAACTAAGCCACAAGAACTCTTAGAAAATGTTAAATAAAAATTAAAATTAAATACGATAAATTTGAACTTAGTAGTAAAATTTTACTGTGGGCCTTTTTTTTTAATAAAAAAATCCACTTTAAATTTAATTTTTAAAAAAAGTAAATTATTTTAAATGATAAATTTTCAAACCTTAAAAAAAATTATATGTTTTTATAGAGAAAATTTTTCTCTATCTAAAAGCGTTTTTCTTTTTCTTTTTTTCTTTTTATTTTTTTTGTGCACCCCACTAAAAGTTCGGTCTGAGTGTTTACGGAACTTGCCAGTTAAAGGATTTACATTAAATCATTTATCATCCTTATCAATAAATTTCGAATCGATTAAAGATATTGTTTTGAATGATAGAAGTAAAAAAATCAAAGTAGAGCAACAGAAATTTAAAAGAGACAAAGTAAATTGGAACATCAAAACAAATGTAATTACAAAACTCTATGGATTTGTTTATGATAAACGTATTTTGTTAGATGACCTATCAACAATTCCATTTGGATATTAAAAATTTGACCTTTTTTTTGTTATTTTGTGAATATTTTTTTCAGTTTTTAATAAATTATTTAGCAATTAAAAACATTTTTCTAATCAATATTTTCACTATAAAAAGACTTGTTTTATTCAAAAAATATTTTTATTTGAAATGGAAATAGAAAAAGAAGTTTTAGAATTAACACAAGAAATAAATACCGCAAACTGTTTTGGTTGTCAAGTCAATTAGGATAGTCAAGTCTTGAAATATCAATTCCAGTTGCAAATACAGGTTTATCAATATTTTCAAATAAGCTGAAATACACTCGAATATATTTTCTGCAAAATTAAACTCAAGAGGTTTATAATATGGGGATGATTGGCCATCAACCATTAAATTTAGTTTTGAAAGATTAAAATGTCTAAAATTAAACGGATTTAATGTTAAAGATCCATCATAAGCTGAATTTGTAACCATACCAATAACAACTCTAGATGGTAGAGATGAGTGACTAATATTTGATATTACTTTACTAGAAACACCAAGACCAATAGTATGCTGTTTAACAACAACTCTTTTAATGGGGTATTTAGCGCTAGTTTTTTCTAATGCCATAGCATGACCCAACATTACGGAAGGATTGATTTGTGCCTTTCTTACTAACAAAATAGCTGAATCAATTGAAACTGAAAAATTTCCTGTTTCATTTCTCATTAAAGAAAATTCAGGCCTACTTGGAATAAGTTTTAAATTCATTAAAACATTATTTATCAAATATCTGTCTGAATTAAATATGTCACAATGAAGTCTTCCGATCAACTCAATTTTACAATTACCTTAGATAAAATAGCTTTCCTATTCAATAATCAAGTATTCATTTTAGGAATATCTTGCCATTTTTTTCATCATCATTTAAACTAAATTTGATGTTGTCAAATTGTCCATCTTCATCTTTATAAAAAAATTGTGATTGAAGATAAGAGTTTTTGGAATCTTGTCCATAATTTAAAAGATCCGTTAAATATGCTTTATATGGATAGACATTATTTGAATTTTCAAAATTTTGTCCATTAAATGATAATTCAACTTGTGAAAATAATGAATGCAAAAAATTGTTTACTGGGGCCACAGTATCGATATCAGCAACTATTGTTTTTTTATCTTTTTTGATCGATGCTTGAATGTATAAACTTGTTTTTGATAACTGAAGATAATGGTTACTTGACCCTTCATAACGAAATTCAATAGGTGATCCATATGAGAGTGAAAAAGTTGGGTTTATTTCAAACCAACCTCCACTTACAATGCTAGTATTTGTTGAAGGGGTTAGAAAAAGGTCCAGCTCTGATTTTATACATTCATTTGAATTATTTAAAATTTTCATTTTTTGTCGAAAATATCTAAAATTCTTTTTTTAGCTTTTTTTGATTTTTTTGTAAATGATTTTCTTTTTTTTCTTCTATTTATATTCAAACCAGGCTTTAAAATGAAACCTTCACCTTGATGAATTTTTTCAGAAATATTTCGAATAGATTGCTTTAATCTATGCTTCACACTTTCTTTAGGGTCATTTCCATTTAATGTATCTTGTGTTACATTTGTTGCTGTTCTAAATAGTTCTTTACCAACTGATTTAGCAGTAGGAAAAGCATGTTCACGGACAATCGGCATAACCCATTTGAAAATATTTCTAAATATACCACCAAGTCCATAACCTCTTTGATATGGACTTTCTTGAAAATATGGTAGCCCATTTCCAGCCTGATTTAAATAATAGCTTTTAAAATCCATTTATTTTTCTAAAATGTAATGTTGAAATGATGTGACCACTTAAGTAGGTAGCTGAATTTATAGATGAAGAATATTCAATATTTAAATTTTTTATGTTATTATCTTTTAATTTTATGTATCGAGGAGAAATGTGTGAATATTGAACACAATTTGATTTTATTTCATTCAAACAAAAGTTTGTTAAAAGAAAAGAAGATTGATTGCTCCCAACAGTTTGACTAGAAACTAAGTTTGAGAAAACATAAAAGTGTCTTAAGTGATAAAAATATTTATTTTTGAATTTATGAATTGAAACATTTATATTTATATGATTTTGATCGACATTTGTTCTTCCATCTTTTGCAAACAGCTCAAAACTAAACATTTCCATTCCCAAACTTGATGGAAAAATGTTAATAGTAGCCAATGAGCCGGTGAACACATCTTGAAAAACTGATTGAACAAGTGCAACTTCATACTCCCCCTCCAATTGATTTTTCGAAATTGAGGTCAACCCAGTTAGCTTGAAGGTCTGGCATATCTGTAGTTGGACCACTAGGTATAGTGACATAGAAATCCATATTTTTTTGATTTTAGTTTAAGAAATTTGATAATTTTTTAAGTTTTAATTAAGTTGTAAGAACTTCTATTTATACTTTTTTTGGCCGGAAATGAAGTTTTGCAATTACCGTAAACTCTCGCAAATTGTCCGATGGTATCATGAAATTTGAGTGACTGTAGCTAACGCAAAATTTAATTCAGAACTTAAATTCAAAAAGTAACAAGGACTAGAGACTATTAAAATTGATTGGAAAAAAAGATAGATCAAATTGAAAACATACTGAGCATTATTAAGGCTAGTAAACTCTGTTATACCCCTGGGACAATTTGCGAGAGTTTACGGTACTTTACCGTTATCAAATTTAACTTTTCGTCCAGTATCATCTCTTATTTCAACACGAATAACGGATATTTCTGATTTATTAATGTTTAAATAATGAGGATTATCATATTGAACCCAAGATGTTTTTAAATAGCTGTTATCTACTACAACATTTCTTAATAATGGAACGTAAGCATTTCCGACATATTGATAATCTATTATATCACAATAAATAAATAATGTTTGAATTATACTAGGTGATGGATCTTCAATTAAACCAGAAGATAGGAATTTGTTATCTGTTGTTGATCTTTACCAATTATTTTCTAGATTTAATATTTTTAATATATCTCCCTCAAACTTAATTCTTGAATTACCAGGCTGATAAATTACAAACTTGAAAGGATCATTTGTAAATGAAGGAACGCTTTTGAACCATTCCGATTTTCTAATATCCTTTATAACATCATGATTTAAATTTGATGGCGAAAAAAGTGAAGGGGGAGCTAGTACATCATTTGCCAAAAATCTTTTTTTATTTAATTCATATCTTCTATTATATTCTTTTTTAATATAATAAGTCCAAATTTCTCCATTCAGTCTGTGAGTAAAAGATGATATACTCTCCCCATCGTGATAAACAAGATTAAATGTGTCATAGTCTCTTTCATTTAAGAGATCAATAACCAGTTTCTCAACCTCAAGACTCCATGAATGTTTATAAGTAAACTCCACAAGAGCTACTTCATATTGAACATCTAAACGTATTGGTTCTTTTAGCTGTACAGCAAATTCACTTAAGGTATTATTTGGATAAAGGTCCATTGAACTATTACTAGGAAGTGTGACATAGAAACTCATTTTTCTATTAGATTTTTTGCGTTTATCCAACTGTTAAATGATTTAGGGTATCCTAACCAGCTTACAAAATATTCGGTTTGATTATTTCTTTTCCTTTTTCTTAAAATTTTTTCAATTGAATAAATTTCTTCTTTTTTCTCAATTTTCTGTAATTCTTGCTCATATAATTTTCCTTCAGCAACTTCATTTAGATCTCTTATTTTATAAGCAGGTGGATTTTGAAAAAGGACTTTATCAATTATAAATATTTCACGGGTCCAATTCGGAGTATAACCTTTTTCAAAAATTCCTTTTCATTTTGAAATTCATATCATTTTTTGATTTTGGTTTAATTTTGGATTTATTATTGAGTCATCACCAGAATCTTTATCATAACCGTATATATTTTTCCAAACTTTTGCTTCATTTTTTGGCGTAACAAAGATTGGTTTAGTTTTAATTGTTCTATGTTATGTATTATTAAAGGAATCAACAAGGTCTTGGAGGACATCTGTATATACATTATTTTTTTTATAACTAAAATATCTCCACATTTTTTCTTTAATTGTTCTATTAAATCGTTCAACAACAGACGCTTTGAGTTCAGAAAATGTCGTATAAAATTCAATATTATTATCTTTTAAATATTTTTGAACTAATCTATTTTTAAATTCAGTCCTATTATCTGTCTGAATTTTTTTTGGTTTTATCTCCTTGAATATTTTTTTTAAGGCATTTAATATTGATTCTGATGATTTGTTTTTTATTGGTTCTATCCAAGCTCTCTTGCTAAAAACATCAATTACAGTTAGCAAGAAATTATAACCTTTATTTGATTTAGCAAGTTTAGAAACATCAACTAAATCCATCTGCCAAAGATCGTTAATTCCAGCGACAATTGTTTTTTGTCTTTTAAATTTTTTAATTATCGGTCAATGAAGTGTATAAGGTTCTTGATTCAAAAGCCAACTTTTGATGTCACTTTCTTTAAAATTAGATTTTTCATTTTTAATGGATGCCAGACCAGTAAAAGAGGCTGCAGAAGGGGGATCAAAATAAAAATTATACTTATTCATTTTATTTATTAATAATAAAAATCTTTTTCATTAAAATCATCCCAAAGTAAAGACAAGTTTTCTTTTATTTTTTTATTTTAACATATTTCTTTCTCGTCTTCAGTATCTATTTTCCTGATATTATCTATTCTTTTTTGTTTTTCCAATTTTTTCTTATCTTCTTTTTCATTTTTGTTGTTTTGACTTTTTTTCTTTTTTTTACCGGCAGATAATTCGAGAACTTGATTAAAAGTTTTATCTTAAATAACTCTTCTTGTTCTTGTATTTTCGGCTGGTGCAACTTTAAATGATCCAAAATATTTTTATTTGATGCTGGGGTTTTTGGTTCTTAAACTATTTTAGATTTAGGAGTCTAAAATTTGTTTTATCTTATTAATATAATATGTTGAAGAAGTTTGAATTTGATCTTCTTCTTCTTTTATTCTTTTATTTTCATCTAAATCAGATTTTGTCTCGGAATATTCATCTTCTTCGTTTATTTTATCTTTGATAATTTCTTGCTCATTAGATCTATCAAAATCATTTTTTATTTTTTTCTGATTTGATTGTTTTTTTAAAAGATAATTGTATGCAGCAAGTTTATCTTCGGCTGATAATTACTTGTTTAACAAAATTTCATTTTTATCATTTGTTTTGTTAACTAGTGTACTATAAGGGACTACAACCCACTTAATTGTTTATTTCATTCTTTTGAAATTGCTGTACTTATTATTGATGCTAGACCAGTGATTACTGATGGGAGTAAAATTTGTAAAAATCCTCCGTTTTGAACAAGAATCTTTTTTCTTTCCTTAAAACAAAATTTTTTTAAAAGTTTTCTAAGTGAATTCATATTTTTAGAAAGTTTTGATTTATCTTCATCTTTTATGTTTATATTTCCGTTTAACATATTTAATATGCATTCACATAATGTATTAATTAAATCAGTATGACTGGCATTTATTATTGGACTTCTCATCTTTTTATCACAACAAGATAAAACTTTCAAGTAGTCCATATTTCTTTTGAGTCGGCCAATGTTTTTGGGTTGCATGATAATAAAAAGTATAATTTAATTTAAAAAAAAATTTATTTAGAAATTTAAACACAATTCACTAAATTATTCAAATCAAAACAAATTTTATAAAATAATAGAAAATATTCATTCTTGATAATCCATTCATTATTTAAACTTTTCTTAGGTGTATGAAACAATTTTGAAAATATTTGTTTCGGTACTGGCAACTTGATCTTAAAATTATCTTCTTCAAATGTAACCGCTATTATTGAGTTTTCAGGAAAAGTTTTTTTCTTTTATGAATTCAACATCAATATCATTTTCTTCAAGTTTTGAGACAAGATTATCATGTTGACTTGTAGGAAAAATCCATCTTTTTGGAAAATTTGAAAATCTTGAGCCTTCTATCTCTTTGACAATTGTTATCCATTTTATGTCATAATCACCATAAATTTCCAATTCGTCTAAATTTTTGAGTATTTCAACTTTCATTTTTGTAATTTCTGAAAATATTTTTTTTGCTATGAAATTTATAATAAAAAAAGATCAATTTAATTGGTAAAATTATGAATCTATTTTATTGGATGAAAAAAATTGACCAATTAAAATCAAAACGGAAATTTCAAAATTTAACATAGCGATGTATTGTGAACTTGTCTCATAATTTATGCAGAAATGGGTGGAGTTTTAAAGAACAAATCAGAAAAGAGGATGAGCGAATTTGATTGGCTAATTAAAAAATTTTTTGAAACTGACCAGTAATAACGCGCTAAAAATTTTCCCAACCTATACTACTTTTGAAGCTTTAGTTTTTATTTCATGAGATAAATTGTCACACAAATTTTTTTTTTCAGTTTTAACACTTTCAAAATCGTCAGCTTCATGAAAATGAAATTCACTTTTTAGAAGGACTAATTTACGAGCTAAATTTGTATGGATCCGAGCACTACATTAGATAGGCTCTGATATTATACATTTCCAATAAATCTTATCTTTAAACTCTTTTTCTTTTATATAAATTTGATCGTCATAATACATTTTAGGACATCCTCTTGAAGCAAAACTAAAAAATGGATTTAAATTTTCAGTTTTTTCATTTAGGACTGAATTTTTATCTGTTTCAATTTCACTATCTAAGTCTTCTTCATTATAAATCTCTAAATCAGATTGAAAATTTTTAGTCTCTAACTCAAAATCTGTATTAATTTGAATATGGTTCATATCACTTTCGGCATTTAAAAATTCATTTCCAATAGAACAAGTTGATTCGGAATCACTATAGTCTACAAGAGCAGATGGAGCAGATGAAGCGAATGAAGAAGATGATTGAGTCGCAGTTTGCGGTTTTTTCTGAGACTCAGAGTTGGAAGAGGTATTATTATTATTATTTAAATTAATAGGATCCGAATCAGCTAATTTCTTTTATCGCAAAAATTTTAGAATTGAACAGCCTGATTTCTTTTATTAATTATTTATGATATTTTAACTACTATAATGTAAAAAAAAACCACTCAAAATAATAATTGAGTTAACTTTTAAAAATAGTTTTTAGTTAGATTTCTTTATCTTTTAAAAAAATTTAATCATCAAAATTTTAAAAAATTGAACCTCAATCATTTGTATAAAGAAATTTTCTTTGTAATATATTCATCAATTTATTTTTAAAATAAAATCAAAGAGAAACACGAAGCCTTACTAAAATATGGATTATTGCAATATTCATAATAACCGTTTGCAGTTTATAGCATTGCAAATTAATCCAAAATTTTAGTTTGAATTACTGTATTAATATTGATTATTTTAAAAATTAAAGAAAAAATGCGGCATTAAAATTTTTAATTTTTATTCTAACCTAAAGTTGAATTCTTTGGTAAAATTTAAATGCAGCTGTCATAATGTTTCTTTGAGTTGACAAATTATTACAAAAATGATTTTTTATTAAAATTACAAGGTCACACCCGTAGCTTCGCTTCCGTTAAATTTACTGTATTTACTCGAAATTAAGAAAAATTCGAATTATTTATTTTTTCTAATTGAAGAAATAGAGCTACTATTTTATTCGAATTATTTTTCCATAGATTTTTTATTAGAAAATTAAATTTCATTTGAGTTGTTTTAAAAAAAATAAAGATTAGAAGAAATTATTTGATATAATCTTAATTTCAAATAAAAACGGGAAATTAAATACCGATTTTTTGATTGGTCCATTTTTTTTACCTTCATTTTTTTTTAATTACTCTTAAAATCTTTTTTTTTAATTACTCTTGAACTCAATTAACCTGTAAATACTTTTTTTTCTTTTACGTCGAATTTTTACTTAAGTTTTTTTTTTAGTATAACTCAATTTCCGATCAATTAGGCTTAAACGAAGGCGATAGCAAAAATGATTAATTTTACTGAAGTCAAAAATTTTCCATTCAAGCCGTTTCGACTCAGTATTGAATGGATTAGAGTTAAGTCTATTTTTAAGATTAATGAAAGGAGTCTCCGTGATCCCCACAATTAAAACACTCTTCCCCACATCTTGAAACTTTTCGCGACAAAATCAACCTTTTTTATTGTAAAATCTCGTCACCACAAACTTCAAAAAAAATAAATATCTCTTCAACTCAAAAAATATTTCAAGTACTTGTTTCAAAGATTCCCCATGTTCATCCATATGTATTCTGGCAAATTAGTCATTGTGGTGAAAAAATTTTTTTCAATATTTATCTTTGAATAATTTTAAAAAGGAAAGTATATAGTATTTTCGATTTCTTTTGAGTTAGATTAATTTACCTGGCCTAAATAAATAAAATTTTATATAAAAGTAATTTGAAATTAAGACAAATTTTTAGCATGGTATCTAATTTAAATTAAAAGTTATTATCGTAATTACATGCATGTAAATTTACCTTTTTTCACACATTTCACTTTTAAATAGTAAGATTATTAGGTATAGATGTTTGAGAATTTTCAAAATTCTAAAAATAAATCCCGTTTTTATCATTTAAAAAAAAAATAGTTTTCACATGTTGGAATAAATATAAAATTTCGAGTTAAAGTGTCGCAAGCAATAACACCGTATTACGGTTAATAAAAAGTTTTAAAAAATTAGTACATTTTCAAAAATGTATTATATTTATCTCGTATTTAAGATTTTTCCTCGGAAAACAATTCCATTTAAACCATAGCGACAAATATTTTTGATTAAGCTAAACTAAAATATTAGTCAACTTTTAATAATATTTCAATTTTTAGAATAAAAATTAAAAGCCGTTCGAAAAATATATTTAACCTTATTTTTGTACTTTTGATCTTTTAAACATATTATGATTTGGCTACTACGGAGCCCTTTTCTATAAAAACCTTCGGTTTTTTCTAAATAAAACATTGTTATAGCGAGTAAAATTGAAAAAATAGAAAGATTTACTGATGCTTTATTACAAAAAATTTATCAGTACAATTAATCAGTATAAATTTTCAAAGCATAATGAAGATTTCTTCCATTTTTGCGTAAAAAGTGTAAAATTGACCAATAGAAACAAAAGAAATCTTACACATATATGAGAGAAATCCTAAAATACGATTTTTACTAGTTAATACTGTTTTTAGACATTTAAGTGTAAAACGTTACCAATTAAAAATTTAAAGTTAATTCTTTTAAAACTGTAAATTTTTAATGAGAATCCTTTAAATCTTCATTCTACAGTACAAATTAAAACTAACTTGTACGCATTTTGTTCTTCGACTCTTCTTCAACTCTTCCT
>NTPY01000907.1:5413-25892 GCA_002922825.1 Brachionus calyciflorus | reverse complement strand
TACTGTATATCGTTTAAAATTTAACCCTTTAAAACTTAGACCTTTACTTTTTTATTTCTAAGGGAGACAGTTTTTTAAATTGAAAATGTTTAGTCAACATTCAAAATGACACTTTAAATTTTTTCTAAAAGCGACTTTTGATGAAATTTAGATTTGATCGGGAAAGTAAAAAGTTCTTTTAAAGAGCCTTACCGGGTTTGCATTTTTTTGGTTGAAAAAATTAACCAAGATTATTTTTTTTAAGTCATTTTTAGTTAGTTTAGGAAAGTTTTGTGGTAGTTGTTTAGAGTTTTTTGCTAGTGTTTAAATAAGTAAGCGGTGCCAAAGCGATGTATTTTAATCAAGTTTTAAATGTTTTATCAATTAATGGTGTTTAAAATAGAATTTAGTCCGTTTTTTTTAATTTTTAGGTCAGTTTCAAGATAATTAGTCATGTCTATTTAGTCATGTCAAAATAGGATAATTTTTATAACATTATAAAGAAAATACATTGAAAATCAAAATCATAAAAAAATCATAAAAATCGATCTTTTACGTTACTTTAAAAGCTTGTTTGTTTTATAGTTGTTGTTTAGGGTTTTTAGAAAAGTATTAAATTAAGTAAGCGCTGGAAAAAGAGGATTTTTTTTATTTATTTTCAAAATAGTTTTTCTCAGTTTTAGTGATGCTTTTTTCTAGAGAGAGGATTTTTCAATCTTATTATGAAATAAATTTCACTGTTCAAAATTTTACTTTATTTTTGTTTCAAACAGAGAGAATTAAAAAAAAAATCAAAGCATGAAGTTTTATTCTATTCGATTTTTTCAAACACTGTATATTTTAACTAAAAAGTAATTCTATGTATTTTCTCTTAAAAAAACCGTCTCTTTTTGAACGAAATAAAATTAAATGAAAAACTTGTTAAAGTGAGGATTGAGCCAATATTGCGATATGTGTTCAAACAAAAGCCGAAATAGTATTTAAATAGAGGAGAATATTCGTTTCAATTATTTTTAAAAACATTTTTAATCCATCTTTTAATTATTTTTATTTAAAAGTGATGCCAAGTTTTGCTGATTTAATAGATGGTTTGTTTAAGCCAGAAAATATTTCAATCAAAGATGAAAGTCCTAAAGAAACAATTTTATCAACATTAAAGCCATTGCAAAGTGAATTGAGCAACTTAATTTTTACAAGTTCAAGACAACCTATCCAAACAACAGTGTCGGCACAAATGTTAAATGATCCGGGTTTGGAAGGAGAATGGTTGAGATTTTTTACCAGTCAGCAATTTCTTGTTTCCCTTGTCCTTTTTCTTTTTATTATAATTTGTTTATTATTGATAATTTGTATTGTTTTATGCCTAAAACATTGCTTTTTATCAAAAACTTTGGCAAAAGTATAAATTTCCTTTTTTTAAGAATTTTCATTTTTTTATTTTAATTTTTTTTTTCAAAGGAGAACACGAAAATGATAGAAATGCGTCAAATGCCAAGATCAAGATCAGGATACCATGTAATTTTTCAATGATTTTTAAATTTTTCAAATGTAATTATTTTATTTTTAAAGTCTATTGGTAGCTCTATTGATAAGTACAAGCCATACTTGTTTGGAACTTTTAAACCTGGGAATACAAATATTCCAAGATCCTTTTCAAATGGTTCTTATTTTAAAGTTCAAGATGCCTAGTTTAAAATGTAATAGCGAATTTGTAAGTTGTTTTTGTGTAAAAGTTTTTTTTGCGAATATTTGTTTGTTTGTCATTTTCTTTAGAAATTAATTCCCGATTAAATTAAATTGTAAATAAAGTATTTAAATTAAAAAAAAAAGTTTATTTTTTAAAATCCTCTTTATTAAAAAAAAATTAGAAATTATTTAATCTTTATAATATAATGAAACAGTTGTTGGTTTTTTAAAATAAGCACTCGAAATTTTTTCGTCCAATGCAACTAAAGACTTGTCCAAATCATCGACTTTATAAAAAATTTCATTTATTTTGAATATAGAAATAAAATGACGGCTCGTATAAACTGTTGAACATAAAAATTTAAAATCGTCATTATCTATCGTTAATCGATCTGGTAAATCTTTAATAAAAATATTGGGATCAGCTGATTGAAAAAATAAAAACCTTGTTTTTTTATAGAATCTAATAAAGGTTGATGATTTTTTACGACATTGGGTACATCTATCAGTATAACAGGAATGAACAACAATTTGTTTTTTTATTTTTTTTAGAAATATTTCTTCGCTATCGTCTCGTATAATTAAATTTGCATTCTGAATACATTCGAACTTACATAACTGAATTAACTCATGTCTTTGAATCTTTTTTAAAGGATTTAAAAAAAAATTTTTTTCTGAACCGAACAATGAAATTGTTTTATTTATTGGAGACTCGCTGAGTTTAAGAAAATTATTAACCCACTTTTCTTTTGCGAGGTTCCATTTGTGAATATCGATTAATTTTACAATTTCTTTTAAACCAACCATCTCCTGCGTCGGCTCGATTTCTTCAAAAGAATCAGGCTTTATTTTGCTTAGATGCCAAAGTGCAAATAAAAAGTTATCAATAGTACAGGTATTTGTTAAAGTAACATTTCTGATATCTCTATATTGAATTAAACCTCCCCAATGAGGTATATGTAATCTAAAATTTTCTAAAAAATCAGTAGGAGCGTCATCGCACGTCGATGACGTAGATGATGTACAAGGAATATTACTTAGTACATTTTTTATTTTGCCACTCACTTGGACCTCGACTTTTTTTTTATCTTTATTAGCTTCGAAATCTTCTTCAGATCCAATAGAAGAATCATTATTTATTTCTACCTTTTTTTTAGTAAATCGTGTGTTTTTTAAATGTCTTGGTTTATTTGGAGATTCCATTTTATCGAAACGAATGAAAAAATTATCTAAAAAACCCGCAGGAGCCTTCGAAAAATTTTTTTGACCATATCCTAAGTAGAAAATTAGTGTTGCAACATGAACACAACACCCAATCATTTTTTGCCCTGATTTACAAGTGCAAATGTAACCTAAAAAAATAGAAAAATAAGTTAATTTAAATAGAATTGATAGTAAAATGTTTAATAAAACCTTTTATAGCCTTTGTTCCTGTTTCATTAGGGACATATTGTAGAAAAACCCTATAATTATTTTTAAACTTATTTATTTCATTTTTTTTTTTTTTTTTTAAGTTCAATTTATTTTTTTCGCCCCTTCGATGTCTTGATGTAATTTCTACCGCTATAATTTTTGAAGAGATTAGTTCGGAGCGTACTGTTAAATCCTCAACTGAGTTTATTAATTTATCATCAATCAAGTATGCTATTTCAGTTGTTATTAAATCTCTTAAATAACTTTTTGATAAACTTAGTTGAAAAGTTCCTAAAAATATTTTTTCAACCATTCTTTCTGGAGTTATTTGCACAAAATCATCAATTTCTGAAATTGGAATAGATTTAATTAATTTAGTATCGAGATGCTTTGTAAGCAAAAAGTCTAAATGATTTTTTTTTATTTTCGATTTTTCTTTCATAATTTTCGCAATTTTTGTTGAACTTGAATTCTGATTCTTTAATGGTTTATGAGTAAAATTAACCATTGCACTCGCGATCCTATAATCGATTTGAATATGACCTAAAATTGTGTTGCGAATATTGTCTAAAGCTTTGAAATTTTTTAAAGCACCTATTTGTTTTTCAACCATAAAACGACACTTAAATATTTTTAATAAAAACAATTTTTATAAAGCGTTTAATTTTTTGAAATTATACCTTTGTAACATATCTTGTTTCTATACCTTGTATAACACTAAGTTGTTTTTCTTTCTTAATAGACTTGCCTAATTCCTTGTGATCTAATTGTAAACAAGATGGCATTTTAGGTTCAAGATTAAACTCGTCAATTAGTTTTTGATAAATATCTCTGAAGCCTGTGTAAAAAAAAAAAATTCATTTAAATTCACAATAAATGTATATATTATAAAAAACCTCTATCCATAAAAATTATGGTTCTTCCCCCCTTAAGTATTTCGTTTAACTTAGGATCAGTTTTCAAGATGTATTCAAAAATTGTTGCATCATTTTGATTCGCCTGGAAAGGCCCGTAACAATCAATAATGTATCCATCTGGACAGCACACGATGAAAGGTTTTGTGAGTAAATCCATTTTTTGCTCACTCCAACTTTTGTATTGGAAATCATTATTAGTACTTTTTTCGCATCTACAATAGGTAGCATCAGCAATTATTGCTAAATCTTCATTTTTTAAATCATATAACTCTCTAACCATTTTTGTATTATGTTTTAGAAAGAATTCTCTTTGTTTATTTGTTCCTAGAAAATATGGAACAAAATCATTGTAGATAGCTTTTCTAATCTGACTTAAATAATGGCTTATTTGATTTTGGCTCGTTCTTTTTCTAAACATTAAAGAGAGAGTATATTGGTCTATACCTTTACGAAGCCAATATCTATATAATGCTATTTAGTCCGACCTTGGGTGCTATTAATAGAAGTTATGTATTTGGAAAAGTTATTGAACTCGCACTTATTCCAACCAGTTATCTTCACACAAAGCTCGTCATTTAATGTCTCAAGATCCTTAAAACGCTCAAAAATATATTGAGTTTCGTCACAATTTCTAGATAAACCTATTAAATCAATTTTGTTCCAATCAATTTTTTCTTTATTTAAAATTATTTTTGCTGCATCTTCAGCTTTTAAAAAACCTTTGAAATCTAAATGTATTTTACAACATCGCGCATCAGACTTTACGAAAATTTTTCTATCTTGATTGAGCTTTTTAATAGATTCAATTTTAATCCCATGGAGACGGTTTTTAGGATTCCATCTTTTTCCACAAACAAAACATTTATGATGGGAAAACCCATGGATAGGCACTAAGCGATCTACTTTCATCTTTTTTAAAGAAAAAAAATGTTATTAAATAATTATACATAAAATCGAATTGAACACAATGTTATGAAAGGAAATGATTATAGTAAAGAAAATAATTCTTTAAATTATTTTATTTTAAAAAGTCTTAAAAAACTCAAAAATTGAAAAATAAATTAACACAAAAAAATAAAATTAACTAATTATTTCTTCTTGCTTTTCTTATAGGAGTTAGGATTGCAATATCTAGGATCTTCATCTATTAATTTTTGGAGGCATTTATAAATTCCATTCATTTTTCTAACTATTCTAATTATTGATATAAAAAAAACACAAAAAATTTTGAAATACGCCAAAATTGAAATGAATTCCTTAAAAAAAAATAATAATTTTTTTTCATCGAATTGAATAATAATTATTGGTACTATAAATATCTACCCTGGTTGCTTTAAGATATAATATTCTATCGTTGATTTCGTCGTACAATCTTAACTTAAAAAAAAACCATGTTATTATTTCAAACTGACTGAACAACTCCGACTCAATCATTTCTTCAACATGATTTTTTTCAACAACCCTGATTCTTTCTATCACATAAATTACTACTTGATTTTCATTGACAAAATATCTTATAGAAATAGAAATTAATAAAATTTAATATGCGAACATTTTGACTATTTACCTTCTTATTCTTTGACAGAATTCAGAATGTTTTTGATTTAGATGTATATTCCCTCCATGAGATCCAAGAAAACCTTCAGTTTTTGTTTTTTTTTTCTCCTTATTTTCCACATAAAACTCGATTCGTAAAAAAGAGTCTTTACAGTGAAAAGAGTTATTAGCTGAGATATAAAATTCACGTATTCTTAAACAAAGATCCTCTGATCCACAACTAAATATGTTTTTGACATCATTTATTTTAGGCAAGTGATCAATACTTGACTCATGAGAAAAATTTTCATCGATATTTTTATGCTTCATTAATATTTGTGAAGAAGACTTTGTTAAAATAACAGAACAATTAGACCAAAACAGAGAACACAAAAATAAATAAGTTGCTGTGAAAAAGTTTATTTTTTTATTCCATAAACTGATAGTATAGATTAAATTAAAATATAACTAAAATATAAAAGAGAAAGATTTTAAAAAATGGGAAAGTTTACTGTACTTAAAAGAAAATTTCGTTTCATAAAAATATTTCTGAACCCGAGATCATATAAAAAAATATTGAAATAGAAAATAAATGCACTGATATTTTTCTTTATTTTTTTTTTCATAAAAAGAAATTTTTTATTTAGGCCAAAAAATTTGAAAAAGTGATAAAAAAAATTTTTCTTTTTCGTTTTTCTTAGTAATTCTCTGAAAAAAATATGTTCTTTATTTTTTAACAAAAAAATATTTATAGATTTTTAAAAATAAAAATGGAAAAATACAATAACTTAAGAAAATCTTTGAAATTACTTGGCTTTTTGACTCGGATGTCTTTCGGATTTGGTATTAAGATGAGTTATTTTTTTTTTAATTGTAGCAAGACAATTGCATCTAAATCTTTCCAAACTCTCAAGAGTATTAGTAAAAAAATTGATGCAAGATTAACGGTTGATTCGGAAAAAAAAAGTGTATTGCAATATTCAACTATAGTAAAATCCAAAAAAAAAGGTAAAGCTATGGATATTTTATTTTTTTATCTTGACCGATAAAATAATTTACTGTACTAGAAATCTAAAACTAAGACCTTTATTCGGGAAAGAGCTAGTAAATAAGTCATTTTTTTCACATTTTTTATTTAGTAAAAAAATTCAAGGTTGATCTTAAGTCTAGTTTGATCCTGGAAGAATGGCTAAAATCAAATGAGTCGAATCCGTATGCTAGTAGACATCAAAAAAAAGTACTTGCTTTTCAAACAAACCTAACGACCAAACAAATAACAAGTTGGTTATACCATAACAGAAAAAAGTCTAAATCAAAAAAGGAAAAAATCAATCAAAATCGTCTTTCAACAAAACAAAAAATCTTTCTTGTCAATTATTTTAAAAATGTTTCAAAAAGACCAATAGAAGAAGAAATCACAAAAATTAGTCAAACAACAGGAATCAAGGAGAAAAAAATAATATGCTGGTTTGCATCTGAACGTTTCAAAAACAAGAAAAACGAATAAATCTTTCTTTTAATTTATCGATTTTTTAATGTTTTTTTAATATTTAAATATTTGAATTAAAAAAATATATTTCAAAAGAATTTTAAAGAATTTTTTTAAATAAACTTTTATTGAAAAAAAAATTGTTTTCGGAATTTTATATCTAATTATTGACACAAAGACATTGTATAATTGAACTTTTTTTATTTTGAACTTTTGAAAATGAAATAAAAAATAACTGAAAAGAATAAAATTAGGGTTATTCCTCCGATTAATTCAAAATAGCCAAAAAATCCAAGATTTGCAAACAAAGATGACACAAAAAAATTTATAAATGTACCAAAAGAATCAGCAACAAACTTCCAAATGTCCACAAATGTTTTGAAAAAGGCCTTAAAGATAAAAAAATTATTAATAGAAAAATATGAAAGGGAGCTTTTTTAATACTTTCCAAACTGAATGTAATTCACACTTTTGACTTCCAAAAATATTTGAAACATAACCATTTTTACTGGATATACATGCTTCATTTAACTCTTTTAGTTCCTGATAATTACTAAACAAACCACTCAAAAATGCTGCTAATATAACTGTAAAAAAAGTGATCCGAAAAAATTCGAATATCATAATACTGTAGTTTGTTCTTAGTCTAAAGCTCGGTATAAACTTGAAAACCTCAAAACCATTTTGATAAAACATAACTGTTGCACCAGAACTATCAATACTAGTAACTCTAGCTTTACAAAATTCACCTTAAAAAAAAATTATCATTTTTAAACCTCTTAAACTATACAAAATAACTTTACCATTAGTTTTTTGTATTTTTACGAGATCTCCAACCTTCATTTTAGAAAAAAGTTGATTTTCACATTAATAGAAATAAAACAATATATTTTCATTTTAAAAATAGATAATTTAAAGTATATGCATGAATATTTTATTTTAAATAAAAGTAAAAAAAGAAAAAAAAAGTTAAGTTTTTTATGAAATAATATTATAAAATTGGACTCCTGTATTTTACCAATGGTATTAATTTTTCTTAAAATTTTTCCCCTGGGGAAAATAGAATTTTTCCAGCTTCAAAAATTGTTTTTTTTTTTTTTTTTTTTTTTTTAATGACTAAAGTTATAGCAGGGCGAAACTCGCCATGCAAACCCGGTAAGGCTCTTTATGTTATTTTTACTTAACAATTTAAAATTTTTGTGCGATAAAAAATTCATTACTTTTTTTTTTAATTTAAAGTATAGGCTCTTTACAGGAAACTTCAATTCGTCATTACAATTCATGTAAATTTAAATAAATTAATTGTCAGCGAAAACGTTTCAGATTGCATTTAGAGTGTTGATTGTTACTTTGTACCAATCAATAATTAATGTTTTTTATAAAATTATTTGACTTTTATATTTTGTAAAATTCTCCAAATTAAAAAGACGAAAGAAATTCTTGCAAATCTGCGATTGCTCAAAAATTATCTCTTTATAACTTTTAAATATTAGATTTTCAAGTTCTTCTAAACGCTAAATTATTCACCCAATCGATAGAATTTTGATATTATGTAGGCTTCATTTTGATGCCGATTTTTATGTTCATCGATGGAGTAAATTCTGTCTCTTTGATGCTACATCAAATCTAACTATAAGGTGGCATAAATTTCATTTCAAACTAAAGCTTTGAAAGAGCATTAAAAATGTTTTATTTTTCATTAGCTCTGCTGTATTAAATCCAATTATTATCAATGCTCTCGAATAAAATTGGAACCAGAATAAGTACTAGAATATAAAATAATGGAATTATCTTTACGTCGTCAGTTCGGGCGTTTTACAGTATTTAAGGGAACATATGAAAAAGCTTCGGAAAATGTTAAAATTATACATTAAAAGTATACTTGGCTAATTTAAAAAAAACCCTACCGGATAATTGAGCGCAATTTTTTCTATGTAAATTTATGATAATTTTCTACTAAAAAGTTTTCTAAAAAATTTTTCTATGAATAATTTTTCTTTGTATTATTTCGATAAAATTATTTCTATGTCTTTTTCTATGAAAAAATTTCCAAGAAAAGGGGTACTGCCAGCGAAATTGTAACACTTTGAAGAAATTTACAGATTTCTAAAAATTTTTTCGAAAATATCTCTATTAGAACCTAGTCAAGAGCCTTCTTTAGGCCAAGATTAATAATTCTTTTAATAAAAATTTGTTACGTTATTTTAAGTGTACTTAATTGTTCGTTACTTTTCCAGAGGTTTGATATAAAAGATAGTTAGAATTATTTTAAAACTTTATTTTAAAAATAAAATAAAAACAATATCAAATAACTATTGAGAAAATCTTCCTAAATTGTTATGAAAACTCTCTCGTATTTATAGGCAAGTTTTCTAATAAAGATTGTAAAATAAAGTTCAATGACCTTGTTTCTTTTTCTAGTTTATTCCATTCATGATTGGTTGCTGAACATTTGATTATTCCATTTCTTTATTCCATTCAAGAACATTTTACCATTTCCTTTTTTATTCTTTCATTGAAAAAGGTTGAAATTATAAATTAAACTTTTGTAAGAAAAAGTAAACACAATTTAATTAAATTAAATTTTCGTAAAGAATATTGAATACAGAGATTAATATAAAATAAATTAAACTTTCATAATAATATTGCTTACATTTTAAATAGTAAATAAATTAAACTCTCTGCAAACATATAAGGAAAAATATAAAATAAGTAAAATGAATAAAAATATCATGTAACATCTCCCCCGCCTTTAAAAAAAATTCGACCTCGAATTCAAGGCTCAAAAAATTTTGTTATTCTATCTAGTATACCGCCAATTGCTGTTTGGTAATTATCAAAAACTGAATAAGGGTTGTACATCATATAGACGATTACTTTTTCTATTAAACTTTGAATTTCATCGGAGCCAATCTCATATTCGTGGGAATTTTTTGCTAATTTTGCCGCAAAGCTTACTATTTGAAGACATTTGAAAAGTGTGAATATTGATGATTTATCTAAATTGTTAATTTGAATACAACATAATGTTTCAAAATTTCTTAATATTTTATTCGATACGTGAAAAACAAATTTTGATGGCAGTAATCCATGTTGATTGGAGTTTATGTTATTAATATTTGATATTTAAAAGATAAATTTTAATTAATAGAGAGTACTAGTTAAGTTGTGCGAATATGACTCTGAAATTTCATTTAAGTATTTAAGGTAATTTTTTGGTGCAGGTTCTTCGTCCCATTCTTGTTCGTGTCTGTAAACAACATATTTATAGAACCTAGCTGCAATAGATAAGATGTAGTTACTGTCCTGGGTTAAGTATTAGTTTAACTCGCTTTAGGGTTTCTTTTAAAGTTTTGCTACAATGTTCATTATATAAACAATCAACTGAAAGGTAATAGTCAAGAAAAAATTTATTCCTGTTATGATGCTTTTTCTGTCGAAATTATCTTAGTTATTCCCATAATTGACTTTTCCTAATTTTGGACTTATTGATAAAGCACATAATTCTTGAAGGTTTCTAGGGTTAAATATTTTTGATTTATTTTCTTAGTCTTAAAGTATTTCAAACTTTTCGGTGAAGTTTAATGAAAGTATTTAGTTTTTTTTTTAAACACTCTTTAAAAAAAAAACTAAATATATTTAAAAATGAAAATAAATATAAATAAACTTAATTAAATTTTTACAAAGAAAAAATTTAAATATTTTTAGTAAGAATTTTTAAGTGAGAGAACTAGTACTTTGAGAATACGTATTTAAAAGATTATTTTTTGCGAAATTTACCCTTCTTTTATTTTTTCTTATCGGTAATTCATTTCGATTTGGTTTTTATTAATTATTTCATCAATCATCTCTGCTGCTATTAATTTTGATAAATTTGATTTTTTGCAATAACTAAAAACGCAGTATCGACTGGATTTGCATCAAAGGCCAATTTTTATTATTATAAAAATAAAAAGTATATAAATTTCTTCAGTAAGAATTTTATTATGACTAAAGTTCTCGTTATGAAGTTTAAAATTTAATGATTTTATATCCATAAATCTTAAATCCTTATTATTAAATATATATGTTTTATCGTTTTTTCTATGAATAGTTATTTCTTTATTAGGGAGTTGTAAAGAACTAGTTACGTATTAACATAATAGTACTTCAGAATTGGGTTTTAATATTCCGTCATTTATTAAATAACCTTTTTTAATTTCTTTATAAATTGTGTAAGTTACGGGTTGATCTCTAAAACAAAATTCATTGCTTTCATTGGAAACTGTATTTGTTAAGGATATTTCTATTTTTTCAATTGGTTTACATGTGGCAACTTATAAGGTTCTCATGTATAAATAAATTGTAATATTTTTTCCGTTTGCCTAATTAAATGTCATAAATTCTTTGTCTCTTAAAGTCGCTAATTTTAAGTTTGCTTAGGTTTAGAAATTTTTAGTTAAGCTTAAATATACACCCTCTGAAGTGTACATAGTACTTAAGCCACATATTTTTTCTGTTTTAATGGCTTGAAAGGCCATGTTAGGTAATGCTACTAGTAAGTCAGGGTTTCGTGGGTTTAAGTGAATAACAAAACTCTCCCTATTTTTTTCATACAATGGGCATGAATGATATGAAGTAACATCCCAAACTATTATTGAGTCATGAAGACTACAAAATTTATCTTTAGCTTTGCATTTGGTATTAAATAAGTTATCAAAATATTTTTAGCTGCAATTAATTTAGCTGAGATATTACAAGAATAAAAAATTGGCAATTTCCGTAAACACTCAGACCGAATTTTTAGGGGGGTGCACAAAAAAAGAAAAAAAGAAAAAGAAAAACGCTTTTAGATAGAGAAAAATTTTCTCTATAAAAACATATAATTTTTTTTAAGGTTTGAAAATTTATCATTTAAAATAATTTACTTTTTTTAAAAATTAAATTTAAAGTGGATTTTTTTATTAAAAAAAAAGGCCCACAGTAAAATTTTACTACTAAGTTCAAATTTATCGTATTTAATTTTAATTTTTATTTAACATTTTCTAAGAGTTCTTGTGGCTTAGTTGGTGAGTCACTCGTCAACGAGATGCGAGAGTCCGGGATCGATACCCGTTAGCTGTGATTAATTTTTAAAAAATTTTAAAAAAAATTAATTATGCATTACGCATAGACAACATCCAATCCATAAAGCTCTTATAAAAAATTATGCGAAAATGTGATGATTTTAATATTAAAAAATTACAAAATTAACATTAAAAAACAAAAAGTTTTAATTTAAAATAAATAAAAAAAAATAAACACAGCAAGACTCGAACCTGGTACTTTAAAACATCATCCGCACAGAGAGCAACGACGTTAAGAAAAAAAAAACAATAAACTGGTCTGAGTGTTTACGGAACTTACCAATTCTATAAATGAATAAATATCGATATTAAAATCGATTAGTTCTTTAATGCTTGTTTTTTTTATTTTTATTTGAGGATTTAACTTCAAAAGAAAATTTGCTCTTGATTGAATTATTTATAATTTCGATGCTTTCCTCAAAATTATCCGAATCACATTGATTCAAACATTTTTTTTTACTTTTTTTAGAAGTTTCTTTTTCTGTTTCTTTGGGATTCGTTTTTTGTTTGAGTTTGAGTTTCTACCTTGTAGATTTCTTCATCACCTGAATCGTTAAAGAATTTGGATATATTCTAGATAAAAAAGATTCTGGCATAGTAATTTCGTCTAAATATCCTGCATATCCAAAATAAAATATTGACGCAATATGCGAGCAACATCCAATAGTTCGGCTTCTGTTTTTGCAAGGAAAACATCCTTTATTTGGGACTTGATTTATTTTATGTTCAATATTTGATAAACAACTCAAGTATACTTTATAATTAACTGATCCTGAATGTCTCGATTGTATTTTTCCCATTATAACTTTTGAATTACACTATTGTGATTATTTATCTTCATAACTAGTTAGCCATTAATATCTAAATCCTCTGCTAGGTATCTAAGCGATTGCTTAAGTTTATACGAACCAAAAGTTATATTTTCAAGAATGTCCTTAAACTTAGTCGAGCAAAATTTTGAACTAAATCGACATCGTTTAAATTAACGTATTCCGCTGAATTAGTAAATCCTTTCGTATTAATAATTTTTTCTAGTTTATTTTAATAATTTATCTCTTATTTAAAAATTATTAAATTACACTTGAAACCTATCAAAATAATTATTCTCAGTCAAATTAAATCCACTTGAATAAAATCAGGATCTGATTCGTTCCTAAAATCCATATGTTCTTGAAATTTAACATGCTTATAAATCTTAAATGTTTACTTTTCACCCACTTAAACGCATCATATGAAAATTTAAAGTTTTTATTTTGGTTGGTTATTTTCTCAATTATAAACACACTTTAACGTTTTAATATCTGAATTATCACCTGTTTTAAAACGGAATTTTATAAAAAATATTGTAAATAAAATGTGTAAAAAATTATTTAATTTTATAAAATTATTCATTATTAAATAAAAATAATAAAGTTTTAAATAATATTTCTAAAAATGAATCACAATTGTCCAAAATGTTCAAATAGTTTTTGGTTATGTAAATGTAAGATTTGTAAAGATAACAATGGTAAACAACTCTGCTTAAGATGCTTTCTCAATCACACAAAAAGAAAAAGATTTATTAAAAGTAAAAAATAAAATTTATATAACCTTTATCATTCTTTTCTAATTTTTAATTACAAGATATTGATAAGACAATTTCTCAAATGGCTGAGATAAGACATTTTAAACAATTTTTTAGCAATGAAAGTTTGTATCGTATCAACGATGCTTTGTGGATAAACAATGTAGACATAAGAGAGTTGAATAAAGATACAATTGAAAAAGTATCTTATATGGAAAAATACTACGGAGTAAACGATAGAGAGGTCAAACATAATGAGAATTGGGATAATAACATTCCATCAAATCAAATGGTTAATTTTTGAATTATAAATTTTTATTTGTGATAAATTCTTATAAAGTTTATCTGATTTGAATATAAAAAATATTTCACTTTTTCTGAAATTCAGGTTATTTTTATGGAAAATTTTAAACAATTAATTTTTTTTAATGATTTTTTTTGTACTTATTTGAAATCAACACATTTTTAATTTTTATATTTGAAAAAATTGTTTTGGAAAATTTCTAAAAGAGGTTAATATTTAGGAAAATTTTTATTGTTAAATTTTGTTTTCTTGTTTTTTAAACTAGAATTGAAATAAAATTTTGTTTTTTTTACTTTATTCAAAAATATTGATCATATTTAAAAAAAAATTTGGTTATTTTCTTTTAATTGTATTACAACTTTTCCTTTCTATGTTTTTCAATATTTCTAACAACTAGGAAAATTATTAGAAGTAGTTGTTTTAAAGAACTGATATTATGCTGAGTTTTTCTTTAATTTAATAAGTATTCTCCTCTGATTAAAATCTCACTAAAATATGTCTAATAAAAACATATTTTAAGTGTTGATTAAATTTTTTTTTTTCATATTAGGGTTTATTTTATGTTGATAGACAAATTAGGAACTTAAAAAATTTATATAATTTTTAGTAAAGTTCTTGGATTTTGTAGTAATTTAAAATTAAATAGAGTTTTTGAAAATAAAAATTCTTTTTCAAAATTCAATCATATTGAGTGAAAGAGGAAAATTTTTTTAATGCAACATTTTTTTGATTGGTCAATTCAAGCATGTGTATATCTTTTTTAAGCAAAAGTATAAAAAATAAAAAATATTGCAATCTTATAAAATTTTTTTCTCTTTCACTCAATATGTATTTTTAATAAGTATAATCGAGTAGACAAAGTTAATAAACATTTAATTAGATTCAAATTTAGAAGCTTCAGAGTTGGTGATAAGCGTTATTGTGACTTAGGTCATGACCGCCAATCAATAGATATAATTTTAGATAAAATATCAAGTATGCTTAATAGTTCAACTTGATATATTGAGATTTCAATTCTTGAATTAATTAGCAAACCTAACTTATTCAAGTGTACTGGTTTAAGTTTCTATTCATGACACCAAAAATTAGTCTCAAATAGATTCAATTGATTTATTTGTTCATTCGAACCAGTATTTAATCAAACATTCCAAAAAAAAATTTTGTATAAATTTTTAAACGAAGCAGAAAATTTAGAATAAAAAAACCACTTTTTCATTTTCAGTTAAATACTAAGGGTTAAAAATAAGTTTTTCTCAATTACTGAGAAAATTAGAACTAGATTTAAAATCATTTCAAAAATTGATTTGAATTTTTCTTTATTTCAGGTAAATACGATAGAAGGCATTAGAAATTAATAGTACTGAATATAAAGTTGGTTAATAATATCAGATGTTTTTTTTTTGATTCTAAAAATTTAATTGATGCTTAATCACTTAAATCGACCAATTTTTAGAGTAAGCTATAGTTTACTAAGTTTAATAAAAGCAAATATGACTTGCATACATTTTGATGAACGACAGCATGACCAAAATGGTATTAATTTTTGAAAAGTAAAATAAATTGTAAGGTTTTTCATTTAACATATAATTGCATTTCTTGAAAGACTTGAAAAGACTTGTTTTTAAGTAGAAATTTAATCAAACTCAACTCGCCTAAATAAAAAAATTGATAAAAATTTAATTAATTTTTTTTTTGAATTACTGATAAACTTTCCCAATTTTAAAAAAAGACAGAGAGAATCAGTAATAAAAGTACTTTTTTAACCAACAAAAAAAATGTAAATAAAAAAATTAAATTTACGTAATGAATTAAAACATAAGAGAGATGAAGAATATTTTATTTTTAAAAAAAAGTAGATTAGTTTACCAATAAATAAAGACTGGTTTTATTTTTGCTGTTTTCAAAAACTCAGGCTCTATTTTAAAAAGTTTTTGCGATTTACTTCGATTTTCTGAGTTTCCAAACACAAAAGGATTATATCCTTTTCATGTTTGGACGTTTTTTAAAGTTATTTAATATCTTTTTCTAAATCTAACTTTGTGTTGAATTAATTTTATTAATATTTACTTTGACAAAATTTGCAAAATTTTTTTGAATTTTTTCAAAATTTCAAAAATTTATTTCATTTCAATTAAAAAAAGCTACAAATCTATATAATGAGATAATATGTCAAAATCAAGTTTTTCAATTTTTGAAAGAAAAATTTTTTATTATTTTTTAATTTAGAATTTTTTTATCTGTAAAAATTTCCTTTATTTTTTTTACCGGTAATTACTAATTTGTTTTACAAAATTTATAGTCATTTTCAAAAAGAAAAAATGAATATTTTATATCAAATTTTACTATTTAGAACTTTTAATTACTAAAAAGTTAGTTATTTAATTTTCAATTTTTTAATGATTTTTTCGAAAAAAAAAACGGTTAGTTCATTTTTAAGATTTTAATATTTAAAATAAATTGAAATTAAAATTATGAAAAATCTTAACCTAAAAAAAAACGGCTTTTATTTTTTTTTCATTAATGGGAAAATTATTAATTGATAGAGAAATTAATGTTTGATTTTTTAGAAAAAATAAAATATTCGCAAAAATATTAAATTTGAACATGTGAAAAACCTATACTAAATGTAAAATTTTTTTTATTATAGAAGAAAATATAATTTAAAAATGAACTTTTTAAATGATGCTGTTAATCAACTTATGTCGGAATTTCCTAGACATTTTCGTAGAATTCGAAAATGATCAACCAGGAATAATTAATAATAATCTTAAAACTTAAAATTTAGTTGATAATTACAGCCAAAATAATATAAATTTGGTACCAGAAACATCTTTTCAAACAGGTGGAAATTTAGATCATTTTAAAACGCAAACAAAAAGTGCCCACAACAACAAGTTCAATTGTACTCTAATCACTAATAAAATAGGTTTTAGTCAAAATTATCAAGTTTTGGAGCTGCAATTGATGACATTAAATTGGCTTTTGAAAATTTGACGAATGAATTTAGTTCACAAGTGGGTGTACATGATAAAATAAGAATTGTATTATACCAGGATTCTCTCGAACGCCCGATTAGTATACCATTTTTGAAAAAGACTAATCTGACGTCACAAGTACTAGTCGATAGTTTTGAACGCGTCGCTCAGTCGCACAAAGAGGTACAAATTAACGAGAATACTTATCTTACTGGGCATGTGATTATTGCTCGTCTACCATCAGATTCTGGTAGAAAAATGATAACTTTAAAAAGAAACAAACACCTTATACAAAGAAAAAAGACTGTACTAAAATACAAAGTGACTCAACAAATGACTTCCAAAAGTTTTGTGAAAATCAACGTTTTATTATACATGTTTATAATAATGATAATTTATGCGCGTTACGAGCAATTTTAATTGGTAAGGCGTACGCTGACAATCACGAGTTAAAAACTGAATTTGCAAAACCTTTTAGCAAGATCCTTGAACAATATGTCACTAAAGTGGTTAAAAAGTTATATTTGCCAAATGCACCTTGTGGTTTACCAGAAATTAAAAGAATTGAGACTTTCTTGTGTGACTATCAGATAACAATTATCAATTGCGATGGAAAACTCGATAAAAAACCAATCTATATCGGTCCAAAAAACAGAAAATACATATATTTGTGTTATACTGGTACTCATTATAATGTAATTTCATCTATGAAGAGATTCTATGATCGTTCTTATTTTTGTGATTTTTGCAAGGTTGCATATAATAATTTAGATTGTCACAAGTGTGATGAATGCTGTAAAAGCTGCAATAGAATTAGTTGTAATGAATCAATTCTTCAGTCGTGTGTGTTTTCAATATTAAATGTAAAAATGATAAGTGTCTTAAAATTCATAATGAACGATTTTGCAAGGAAGTAAAAATTTGTAAGATTTGTAATTTTTTATAAAAACAAAAATCATGCCTGCGGAGAGAATGAAAGATGGTGCAAAAATTGCAGCAAATCAGTAGATGAAGATCATAGATGCTTCATCAAAAAAGATAAAAAAAAAAAAACAGATAAAGATTTTGGCGGATTTATCTTTTTTGATTATGAAGCATACACAGATAAAGGTGTCCATGTACCAAATTTGGTAATGGCCAAAAAGATTTGTGTCAATTGTATTAATGCTAAAAAGGAGTGCGAGTATTGTCAACAAAAGTAAACGTTTTATGATAATGATATATTTTGCCACTGGTTATTCAAGCATGAAAACTTTATTGCCATTGCTCACAATCTTAAAGGAAACGATGGTGTTTTCATTTTAAAATACATTTTGTCATCGTTCTTACCAAATGACTCAATGCCGAGTGTTCTTGTTAATGGTACAAAGATCTTGACTATTAAATTAAGAAAACTAAAAATAATCGATTCTCATTCGTTCTTATCAATGCCATTGCCTGAAAATCAAAATTATGTAGGTCCCTATCCTGACAGAAAATTCTATGGATCAGAATTTTTTGGAAGCAAAAAGAAAGCTGAATTCGATAATTGGTATGATTCAGTAAAGCATGAGACTTTTGATTTTAAGCAACAATTTTTCGATTATTGTTGGAGCGATGTAATTCTTCTTGCTGAAGGTTGTATGGCATTTAGAAAAATTATTATGGAACGGACAAAGCTTGATGAGAATGATTATGGAATCGATCCGTTTTTAACCTCAATTACAATTGGATCTTTATGTCACCACATTTTCCGTTCTAAAATAATGAAAGAGGATACGATTGGAATAATACTAGAGAATGGTTACCATCCGGAGCACAAGACATCTATCAAATGCCAAGTTTGGTTAAAATACTTGTCCGAGAAGAAAAACATACGCATTCAACACAGCAAAAACGGTGGCGAGATTCAAGTCGAGAGGTATCGTATAGATGGTTATGATAAACAGTCCAATACGTATTATGAATTCCACGGTTGCTTGTTCCATGGTTGTCAGAAATGCTTTAAATCTGATACTTTCAATAGTTTTAAACAGAAAATAATGGATACAACATTTGAAAAGCATTGTCAAAGAATAAGAAATATTCGAAAAATAATACATTCGGCAAAATTGGTAGAAATTTAGGAGTGTGATTGGGATCGAAGTGTTAAAAATGATTCAGAAATCGTTAATTTTGTAAAACAATGTAAAATCCGGGAGCCAATAAACCCACGTGATGCTCTTTTTGGTGGGAGAACAAATGGAGTAAAACTTCACCATATCTGTTCTGTAAATGAAGAAATTGGATATGATGACATTACTTCTCTGTATCCTTTTGTACAAAAATATTGTAATTATCCAATTGCTCATCCATTACTCTTAACAGAAAATTTTGATGATGTTAAAAAATACTTTGGTGTGATCAAATGTAAAGTTTTACCACCACGTGGGCTTATTTCCCAGTTTTACCATCTCGTATCAATGGTAAACTTGTTTTTCCACTGTGTCGTACATGTGCACAACTTCAACAAACCAAATGTAATCACTCAATCGAAGAAAAATGTCTCGAAGGAACTTGGGTGACTTTGGAAGTACAAGAGGCGTTAAGACAAGGATATCAAATTGTAGAAATTTATGAAGTTTGGCATTGGGAAAAGTAAGGACTATTGTTTGGTGAATTTGTAGATATGTTTTTAAAGGTAAGCAAGAAGCAGATGGTTATCCTGATAATGTAAAAACGGAAGAAGAAAAACAGCAATATGCTAATAAAATTTAGATGCTAATAAAATTCAGAAAAATAAAGGTTTAAAGTCAGTAATGAAAATGTTGTTGAATTCTTTTTGGGGTAGATTTGGTATGAATACCAATAAAACTCAATATAAAGTTATTTCAAATCCATTAGAATGGTTTAAAATGGTTTCAGATGATCAATTCACCATTCATAACGCTGATTTTTCTCATGAAAATTATGTCCAAGTCTTCTATTCTACAAGACTTAATGTTTTGGCAGCTTTTGTTACATGCCATGCAAGTTTAAAACTATACGAAGAGTTAAAGAAAATAGATAAAAGAGTATTATATTTTGATACAGACTCAATTATTTATTTAAGATCTCCGGGACAGTATAGATCAATATTAGGTGATTATCTTCGTTACTTTACAGATGAAATAAAAAAAAAAGGTTAGGTTACAAAATGAACAATGGAAAAACAAGTTGCACTGTCAAAGAAATCACACTTTATCATATTTCATCTTTAGTTGTAAATTTTGATTCAATTAGAGACATCATTTTGTATGATCATGAGCAGAGACGACATAAAAATTAGGGTTGTTAAAAATGAAATTTTTTTTCGAAATTTTTCGTAATTTTTTATTTTGAAAAGTAAAAAGGAGTTTTCAAAATAAAACGAAACAGATCTTTTAAATTTCAAAAAAAAAATTTTTGGCTCAAATTTTAAAACACGAAATGAAAAATAATTTACTAAAAAAATTTAAATTTTATTAGATTATATTAATTCGAATCAAAAAAAAAGAATTAAAAAAAAAAAAAC
>NTPY01000770.1:190214-204369 GCA_002922825.1 Brachionus calyciflorus | reverse complement strand
GTATTAAATTTGTTAAATCAAATTTGGTGTTAATTACCTAATTTAAACATTTAGTATTTAATTTTATTTTAAGAATATAGTATTAAGTTTTAAAATAAGAATTTAGTATTAATTGAAATGGTCCTAAATCTGTGGTATTAGTTGCAAGTCGTATTAGCTAGAAGTGAATCTAACCGAACACAAAATAAAAAAAATAAATAAATAATATTTCAATTAGATTACATTAAAAAAATATAATTTAAGATAATTTTTAATCTGATTTGTTTTTTTCAATTTCGAAAATTTGGATTTCTTACAAGAGAATTAGAGCCTATTGCTTGGAAGCTAACGAGGTATTTTTAAATCTATAAAGGCTAACACTGATGCCTTTAAATTAATCTTGTAAAAGAACTTAAAAAAATGATTTTTAAGAAAAGCAAATTTTACACTTATTGAGAAGCAGAGCATTAAAATATATCAAACTAAATTTAATTTTTTTCATTTAAAAATTTTAAAGAAAGTATCTTTTTTATTTCAAGAGTTTTTCGTCAACAAAGTGCATTAATTATATCATTTGAATTTAATAAAAAAAGTTATTTTTCTTTCGAATCGGGGTTTCAAATAAAAAATAGATCTTCCTTTTGAATAAAAAATTATTAATCTTAAATCGATGCATGTGAAATATATTTTATTAAAAGGCTTGTGTAAATGAATTAAAATTTAAATTACGATCGACTTGCAAATTTAATTAGATCAATAAGATCGTTGTAAATAAACGACGAGAGAAAATTAAAATTGATATTGACTTAGATTTGAGCGATTTGAAATACGATTATCAAGAATTAAGTTAGCGACCTAAAATTAAAATTTTTCTAAATTAAAAAAAAACTTTAAAATTGAAAATAATTTTAAAAAATATTTTAAAAAATAATTTAAAAAATAGACTTTTCTTTTTGAAATCGGGTTTATATAGTAATAAAATTCACCTAAATGTGTAGTATTTCGTTATTTATTTACAGCTAAATGTCGAAAAAAATAAACTACACTTATATGTTGAATTTTATTGCACATTTATGTATAGTTCTTTTAGGAAACAACATATTACACATTTATGCGGATCGATTTTGATTTTTACACATCAAATATTTACAGTGTAGTTGCAATTTTATTTTAATTTTTTGGCATGAAATATCAATCAATATGATCTAAAAATTTCTTAATCCTTGATGAAAAGTTATCAACTGTTTTGTCTTAAAGAGAATTTTAAATAATACTAGTAGTGTCCCGTTGCTTCGCTGCTGGTGTAAATATTTAAAAAAAGCATTTATTTGTCATCAAAGACCATAATTAACGTTTATTTGTGATTGGGAATCATTTCAAGTTTCATTGTGACCAAACAAAATAAAAATCTTTAAGAAATTCTCCGAAATAGTTTTGATTCTCTAAAAACATTCAATTATTGGTAAAAGTGAAAATTTATTTTATATAAATATATTTTCTAAAGTTCAACAAATCATAAACGTTAGTTAAATAATGCTGTCTTTGATCCATTATAATTCATGACTATTCTGATAAAAATATTCCCAAAATATTTTGAGTTAACCATGATTTTATTATGAATAAGATTGTTTAAAATAAAAAGTTTGATTTTTATTTAAAATTTGATTCATAATAACCAAAATGATTACTAAAGTATCCGAAAAAGTAAATTTTTAATGAAAAATGATTAAAATAAGGTTTTTTGACATAAATACTTCAACAAAAAATAATTTTCTAAAAAATCGAAACCATTTTCGCAAGATATTATTATTAAATTTTAATTCGGAAAATATTCGGAATCTTTTTTCAAGTGGGGAATAAAATTTAAAGATACTAAAATTAATGACTTAGATGACCTTAAAAATAAATTTGCTTTGTTGAGTTTTTTTTTCATTTTTATTAATTTATTTTTTGAGAGAAAAGACCGCTCAGCAAAGCTCTTAAAAGTACTATTTGCGACAAAATTTTTATTGAAAAATTGATAACAGTTGCAGTATTTTTTGCGGACTTTGCCAAAATATTCACCAAATACAACAATTTTTTTTGTCGTCAAAAGTACTGTAAAGAGCGACTTTTGCTCTCACAAAAATAAGAAAATTATCCACTTTGAAATATGCCTCAATGTAAAATATTACTAAATATACTTTTTATTCATTTGTGTAGATTTTGATAAAATTATCAAAACTTTGTATAAGATGCTTTGACTCCTTTTATTGATTTGATTTATATTTTGAATTGTTATTTTTTTAAATAATTCTTCGTTTAAATCATATTTACTTGTTTTTAAAGGAGTGACTTAATAAAAGAATGATTTAATATATAAAAAATAAGAAAAAACAAACATTAGTTTTTCTTTGCCCTGGTTTTAAATATTGCGGAAAGATAAACGATTTATTTTAATTTTACTTAATTATATCATTAGTTAAATTTGGAAAAACAAAATGCGGAAAATAAAACAAAATTAATTAATTTTCGAAATTTTTTTTGATATGTTCAATTAGAAATTTACCTTAAATTTTTTTTTCTTAATTAACAAACTTAATTAAACAATTAGAATAAAAATATGATTTATATATATTTATTTATTTGCTAATTGATATTCGTCCGTGACATCGGTTACAGTCCTTGACATCGATATCTCAATTCGATCGTATTTTTTTTAATAGTTGGATAATAAAAAGGAAAATTCGTTTTCGCATATTTCAATTAAATGATTTTATTCTTAATTTCAAAAAAAAAACGATGTGATGTTAAGTTTAATTTTTTCATGATTGTTCAGGTTGTTTTTGACTCATTTGCCGAGCCAATAGAATTTAAAATGTAATTATATAAGCCTTTAAAAAAAAACGGATAATAAGAGATTTTTAAAATATTTGTTAATTACATCAATTAAAAAAGCTTTTAAATTCTTGTTTTAATAAATAAATAAAATTAAAATCTTTTGCCTTTTTGTTTTAGAATTAGAGTATTTTTTTTTAGAATAAACAATTTGCTAAAATGAATACATCATCTTCTATACCTGAAGATTACGGATACATAAAATGGGCATCAGAACTTGGAAAAAGTTTAATGTTTTATGATTCGTTTGTAATTTTCCCAATTGGTATACTATTAAATTTTATCGAAATATTAATTTTCCGGTTAAAAGTTTTCACAAAAACAACCATGGGTTTTTATTTCTCGATTAATTGCGTTCTTAACATATCTATTCTTACATTTTTAATAATAATAACTGTGCTTAGTATTTCCGTTAATATAAACCTAATGTCCTATTCGACATTATCATGCATTTTATACATGACTATGTTGCGAACTATTTATCAATTAATATCATGGCTTAATGTAAGTTTTAAAAAATTTCCGGTAAAAGTCTCCATAGCCATTAGTTTAAGCAGATATTGACTTTGTAAACTATTAAATAAATAGGATTTTTTGAAATAATCTATTTAGTACGATTATTTTTTATTAACTACTATAGTTTTGTACACATTGTAAAATATTATTTATTATATTATTTAGATCAAAATATAAATCAATAAAATTTTAATTCGAATCGTACAAATTTTACTCTAAAAATTAATCATCGAAAATTAATAAATATAATTTATTTTCTTCAAGGTAAGATGTAAAATTATAAAAGATAGTAACCGTACTTACAAAATAATAATTAAAAAGTCTCAAATTTCCAAAAAAATTATTTTTTAATTAAAATTACAAAGAAAAGTGTTCAAATAAGGCAATAAGGTAAATTTAGAGAAATTAATACATGTTTTTGACTATTTTTAAGTTTTGAAAAATCGACATTTATCTGATAATTTTTGTCGTACAATTCAAAAATATTATTAGTTTTTACCAAGACAAAAGTTTTTTACCTTCTTTTAGCAATCAGTTTAGTTTTTGTTTCCATATAATCTTAAGACTAAGAGAATAATACAAGGTGTAAAAACTAATAATATTTTTGAATTGTACGACAGAATAATAAAATAATAAAAATAAAATAGATATTTAAAAACACATCTTCCACATACAATCTTCTTCATTCAACTTTCGATTCAACATTTTCTTGGTCTTAAATTGTACCTTTGATTACTTGACTGTCTCACATTGGAATCCTTTTTTCCATCATCCATACTGAATCTAACATGCTTAACTGTTTTAACTGAATTTTTGCTTTTTTAATTAATTTAAAGAGATTTTATGATTAAAACAAGCTGAAAAAAAGAGTTAAACCAAGGTCAAGGTCAAGAAAGATTTTTGTTAGTTTTTAATTAGCTCAGTTTAGCTGACTAGACTAACCTAGTTTAGTTTTGACCCATTAATAAAAACTTATTCTCAGAGAAAACCCTGAATGCTTGTTTTTTTGCACGCTAAAAAAATGAAGAATGGTTTTCTATAGTAAACCTGTAAAGACATGATTAAACTTGGATGAATTTGTTTTTTGAGCCAAAAAATTGTTTCCTTGTATTTTTATTTTTTAGCTTCCAAATGACCATCAGTCTCAAATGTAAAAACAGTCTCGAATTCAATATTTGTGTTTTAAAAAAAAAATTATTTTTTTTTTCTAATTATATGACTAAGGATATGGCAAGGTTTAAAACTTGACATACCCTTTTTGAATTAAAAAAAAGAGATATTTTATAGTCAAAAAATAACTTAAAAAGTAAAATTGTTGACTCTTAAATGCTCCGTTTTATTGAAAACTTGCCATAATTATAATTTATAATGGATTGAAAGTTCAATTAATCACACTACAAAATATTTTTTCGCTTAAACAGTAAAAAAAAAACAGTATTGGGTAGCAGTCAACCCGGACAAAAAAAGGCACTCCAAAAGTGACGGAAACATGGCAGACCGTGTTTTTCAGCCGATTGGTCGGCCGCTAAACGATCCATTTTCATTAAGTTTTTTATTATTTTTAGGAACTTTTCTGAAAAAAAAAATCGACTAAAAATATTTGTCCTTTAAAACCCATGAAAGCGGTCACGGCCACGGTCATTAACAGTCTGACCGGCCAAGAGGCCGAATGACTCTGAACAATTACTTTACTGACTTTTTATTTATGTGATTGCATTTTATTTAACAAGTTGGTAAGAAAAATGATATGATGCTTTATTTAAAGTTAAGAACCAAGAATAGCGTTGTCTTTTTTTTTTTGCAGAGGTTGAGGATAAATACCGCATTAGAAATCAATTAAAAGAACTAATATTTTTTATTTTTTATGAAATAATATGAAGTATCTTGAGAGGACCGGGTGACTCAAAGAGTTGATGTTAAAGTTTATATTTTATTTAATTTTGATTCAACACAATGAATGAATAAATATAAAGTTTAGTTACAGTTTTTATACACATAAAATATAAGAAAGTTATATTTAATGAAGTAGTCTTAATTTAAAAAGTCAACTTTTATATAGTGTTATTTTTTGCCCGAAATATGAAAAATATTCTGAAATTTCGCTTAAAAACGTTTCTAAAATCTCCATTTAAATTATAAAACAGAAAGATGTTAATAGAATTAGAGAGGAGATTAAAGACTTCACTTGCTTCTTGAAAATTATTGCACATTTTTGCTTCATTAAAACAAATGTTTTGACTTCTAACACTTTTTTTGAATTTTATCACAAACAGCCATGAATTTATCAACAAATGACATGTCCTAAAAAAGAATAAAAAACTTGAACTGATTACTATAGAATTTGAAACCCTAAATTTCAAGTTTTCTAAATCGGCAGTTTTACACTTGAGTCTTGTTTTTCTTTTTATCTGTAAACTTATAAGTTTGATAAGAGCAAAATCAAAACCAGTCAAAAATAAATAAAAAACCAGGTCATTTATTAGGAAATTGAGAATGTATAACGAATATAGCGCCACACCTTCATAGTAGGTGTATAAATTGATATCAATAAGTGTGAAAATAAATTTTACCAAAAGAAGAGGTAGAACAGAATTCCTATTAGGGAACTCAGATGATATTTCTGAATCCAAAACAAAAAAATTTCTATTTACAAGAATTAGAAACAACTTTTCTATATTTAAAAAGATAGGTAATATTACAAAAAGAATTAATATAGAATATTTTACAATTTTATGTTTAAAAAATCTAATTGAATAAATTGAGTCAAGTCTTTTAATAGAAATAAAAATCAGAGTTAAACTTGACCATATTTTTAGAATGCCTCCTAAAAATTCTACCATATAAATATTATAATATTGAGCAAATATACTTTGGTAAACATTTGAACAAAATATTCCATTTATTAGAACACAACGATTAATAATGTGAAAAAAACTAATTACAAAATAAGCTAGATTTATTAAAGAATTGATCATCATTAACTGTTTTATTGATGAAAATTTTGATTTTTTGGATTTGAAATCCAAATAAAGGGTAAAAATGCAACATAAGTTAAGAATCAATCCGACAAATGAAATGATTTGATATAAAATTATACTAAAAAAATCAAGGTACAAAGATAGATCTTGAACGCTAAGATCTTTTAGAAAAAAATTTTTTTTTTTACATTTATTTAATTTTTCTTCAGTATTACATGAATTATAAAAGACAGGATCTAAACAACCTATTGATATTAGCTGATTTTGAAGCTCATTTGATAAATAATATTCAGCCGAAACATTAATTTTTAAATAGTTAGCAAAAACACGAATCATAGTGCAAGTGCATTTTTTATTAGACAATTCAGCGTTTAGAAGATAAGAACTTTGATTTTGCAAGGATGCAAAAATGCAATAGTCTTCATCTGGGAATTGATAATCATCTCCCGAAGTAATTTGTATTTCAATATTTAAGTAATTAAGCCAGTTGACTCCGTTTTTAAATAAATTAATGAATTTCTTAGTTTTAATCAATAATAATCCTGGTATTAGATTTGAGAACACATCATCTTCTTTAAAATCAAAAACCCCTTTTAAATATATTTTCGATCCATTGAAAACATTCGAATCAATCAATCTCTTTGTGATGCTATATTTATAGAAATTTAATACCAAAGACTCTATTAAGTAAAAATGAGACGTATTTGGGATTTCAAGAAATTCAAGAATATTCTTTTTTAATAGAGAATTACTTAAACCACTAAAAGATAAAGTTAAAATTTCACTTTGAGATAGGAAAAGTGGACATGTTCTCTTAAAATACAATACTGATAAAGCAAAATTTATATATTTTTTTGTGTTAGAAAAAAAATCTATTGATTCTAGTTCACAAGATTCTTTACCATTTTTCAAAACTCTTAGCTCTGAATTATAAAATTCTAAATTGATAAACATGAAATTTTCAAAACTATTGAAAAAAGAGTTATTTGTATCAAAAAATGATATTTTTTGAAGGCGAATAGTTAAAAAAATATCACTATCTAAGAAGGCTGAAAAGTTAAAATTAAAATTATAATTCAGCTTAATTGGATGTGTTGGATACAAATTTATAAAATTTGGCAATAAATTCTTATTTTGAATACAATTATTAAAATCCAATTCAGAAAAATTCTCCACGTTTATTAGCTCTAATACTCGTGATGGCTTTTGTATACTTGTATTTTCATTTCGGTAAATTCGATTGTATTTTGTAAAATATAAACAATCGCTTGTCAAACATAAACTAATTGTTTTAAATAAGAACAAAAATTTTAAAAAATCCATTTTAAAATTATCTGGAAAATTTTTAAAAATAAAAAAATTTTATTCAAGATAAAAAGACAAGAAGAGAATATTAGCTCTTAAATGTTGAAATTTGGTAAATTGAAAATATTAAATGGCCTTTTAAAAAAATTAAAAAGAAAAAATGTTTCTTTAAAAAAGCTTTTCATGTAAGCTTTTTAAAAATCTTTTTTTAGATTCAATTTTTTTTCAATCAGTTTTTATTTACAGTTGATTCTCGATTTTGAGACAGCTATGTTTACCTTGGGTAATATGTCACAAAATTAAAAAGTCAAAACTTCGGCTTCGTGACACAAATGACACAAAATAATAATATTAAGTTACATTCATTTTTATATTTAAAATAAACGTAATTGCTCGATTTTAACGACATGTCGTTATAAATATAACGAAATATCGCTAAATATCGAACACTGGTTTTCAAAATGACACAACGACATGTCGTTAAAGCTGAAAAAGGCCTTTTTTTGAAGTTTTTTTAAAAATGTCATTATAGGTTAACGACATGTCGTTAAATCGAGTATTCGGGTTTATTAGTATTATAAAAAAATTAAATTACGGAATTAAAAAATTTTGAAAATGTAATATAGAAAAAAAATCTTGCCATTTACTAAAAAATTATTTGAATTCAGAGTCAATTAATTCATATAGAATCAGAAATAGTAAATATCCTGAACCTGAGGATGCATTATTTCTTTGGTATAATGATGAACGTTGTCTTGGTTTACCAATTTCAAATGATATTTGACATTTTATCTGGGAATTATTACATGTAATTATGAACGAGGGATTACCGTAGAATTAGAGCTATTGTTACTCAAATATATTTCATTTGAGGAAATAAATTCAGAAAACATTAAAAAGTTTGGAACGGCTCTTTTTGCTTATTTGAATATAATCTCATGAAAATCTGATAACTCTATTTGTGTCGAAATTCTTTATTTTTTGAAAGCGGTAACTTTTCTAAGAGAGAATGGGGAAATTTGAGTGTAAAAAAAACTTAAAGGAACCAACTTTCGCTCACACGATTTACTTTGAATTTATGTCCTTTCTTTTAAAGTTAAATTTTGGATAAAAGATTATTTATTGAAATTAAAGTTTATTTAATAAAATAGTTTATTTTGTTTATCGTGAAGTTTCAAATTATAGAAATGCCGAATGGAAGAATCTGTTCTAATATTGTAAAAAAATAAATTTGGAATTAGAATTTTCTAAATATAATCATCAGTTAAATACCTGGCATCAGTTTAAAAATGGTTCATTGAAAAATGAATTTAGATATAATTAGATATCAATTGGGAATTCTTTAAATTCGACATAAAGAGGGAATTATAGCAAAATATTGTCAAGCGGGATTGACTTATAACAATAATTCATGAATTTCTTGAAATCCCAAATTCGTCTCATATAAAGAAAATCTGTAGATTTTAATTTCTATAGAGAAAGCTTTTTTTTGAATGGATTAATCATTCATTTCGTATAAATTGGATATGAAAAGATCGTGAATCGTTTAACATCCAAAAAATAATGATTGAAATTTTAACTTTTACACCATTTTTTTTGAGTATTCTTTAAAAGTTTAATAGTTGGATTATTTGACGTGATCGATTTTTAAACAACAATCACTTTTAATCAAACATTAGTTACCATAAAAAACAATTCTCCATTTTCATTAAACTAACTCTTGAAAAATTTAAATCTTGCCGTTTGGTTGAAACAACATTTCTTTCCTTTTAAATTCATAACCTGTGTTACACTTATGGCTTCAGATCTAGCACATACGCTTTTCTTTAGTCCATACTTTATCCCTTAATGTGACTGAAATAGAGTTATTTGATAAAAAATATCTTTCTCACCGTCTTTAATTAGAATCCTCTCGTTTGTGAAACTGCATTGAATTTTTTAAGAAAATCCAATACTAAAATTCCAGCCTCAGATACTAACATCCGCGAAAATGAATTTATGTTTGCCAAACCATTCATTCGAGCTAACTATTTAATCACCCAAAGCACAATAATACTCACGTTTTGTTGGCAATAAAAGGATTCACCAGAAAATTTTGTTGGAGTCAAACTCATCTCATTTAGTTTATTTACCAAAATAATTTCATCGTTAACTGTTTTTTCAAATATAGTTACTAAATCTTTCCATCCATATTTCCATGAGATTTTTAACATGCTCAGGCGAATGTGCGATCATCTAGCTCTCAACAACTTAGACTTTTCCATTACTGGCATAGCTTTCGTCAAAATTCTGAAATCGTCTTTTAGCCCACGGGCTACGTACCATCGATCCCATGTTATAATGACACTAAAAAAAACTTAAAATCGAAATTTGGATTTAAATGCCGGGTTTAAATTTAAAATAAAAAAATTATTTGAAAAAAGTCAATGGTTCCTAAGATTCGATCCTAAACTTAGCCTTCTTTTGTCACAAAATTCCATGGATTTGTAAAGCAAATTTCAATTTTTTTAATTTCAATAAAAATCGCTATAACTTTTAAATAGTAAGTAAGAAAAAAAATATTCAAATTTGTATTTGTACATTACTACAAAGTGTAATTATTTTACTACACTCAAAAATATAGATTAGATACCTATTCAATCGGTTGAATCGCACGTCGAAATTTCCGATTTCGATATTTTTGAGCGTCATATTAATTCAATTTTCAGTAAGTCTAGTCGCCTAAATTTAGTGGACTAAAAACTAACAAAAAACTTTCTTCTTTTCTGTTTTAAGCGTCATACCACCAGCCAAATTTACCAAAGACTACCAACCACAAGTAAAATTCATGTTTCTAACAGATAAATCAATTTGAGTGAATAGATAACATGTTGATTAAAATTTTAAAAGGTCAAGAAAATTTTCTATCTAACTAAATCATTAATCAAAAACAGCTTGAAAGAGTTTCAGTTGATTTTAGATATCATAAAATGAAGTCTCGATTAAATCATTTAGGAAAATTATTTTAAACCTTCATTTATATGTTGAAATAAAAAATTTTAACACAATTTTTGAAAAATTGATGATGTAGAAATTATTTAATTATTCTGAAATACTTTTTCACCCTTCTTATGATTTTTTTCGGGACGCTATTTTTCTCAGTCTTACACTTTATTTTCTTACGCTTTTGTTCACCTCTCTAATGCTTTATTTCCCTAGCCTAACGATTTATTTCTCCAACCTAACACTTTTTTTCCTTAGCCTAACGCATTATTTTTCTCTTCGGAATTCGATTAACACTATGCTTTATTTTAATAACGCTTATTTTGTAAGAATAACGATTCAAAGTTTCCTAATGCTAACACTTATTTAGTGACGTTGTTCGACGCTTTTAGTTAAAAAATCGTAATAACTACTGTATGTTTGCTTATTTAGTTGGTTTCAGTCTTTTTTTGGCAGAAAATTTTTGGGAAAAACCTTTTTGATCAGTTCTAATCTTCTTTGGCTATTTTAGATGATATAGACTTCTACCCGCTTTGTCTTAGGCTCTTTCGACTTTTCTTTAAACTTTTAGTAGGTTTTACTATTTCAGATGCTTTAAGAACCTAACGTGATCTACCTTTTTTCCTTATTTGGGTTTCTAGTTTCTCAATTACTTATGCATCGATTTCAAACTTTTTTGTGTGTTAAAACCTGATTTTTGATTGCCAAAAACTTAGACCCAAAATTTTTCAATTTTTTTCTTATATTTTTAAGTTATAAACGATAGTTTTTGTAAAGGAAATTATATGGAGTCACTTAACAAACTACTATAATAAAAATGTAATTTTCTATCAATAGCAAAATCCTTAATTTTTTAAAAGTATCAATTATTTTATCTACTCGTATTTTTTCCTAAATTTAAAAATTCTTAATTTAATAAAAAATAACAATTTGCTTAAAAAAATTTCTCAGTATCATTTTCTTTTTCGTATCAATTAAATAAGTTTAAAATCTTTTTTTGACTTTCTTTAATTTTAATTGGTTTAAATTACGAATTTGAGGTCGAAAATCAAATCCTAAGATAGATTCGACGTGTTGCATATTCGAAAACCTTACAGCTTCAGATTCTTCTAAATCATCAAATTTTAATTTTTTCAAAACTTTTTATTTTTTGAAATATATATAGTATTATACACCAAAATAAAAAAAATTTAAAATAAACTTTTGTTTTTAAAAATAAAAAAAAAATAAAAACTTTTTGAAAAAAAATACTCTAAGGACTCGATAACAAAAAATTTATAGGCCAATAGATAAAAATGAAAAACAAATCACAGAAAAAATAAAAACAATAACAAAAAACATATGATTTTAAAAAAATTCTAATAAATAGAATATACACAAAAAACGTGAAAAGTTTGAATAAAACCAAATTAAAACTAAACACTAAAGACTCTTATATCCAATTAGAAAAATCGGAAACAAGTGACACAAAAATATAAAAATAAAAATTACTAGGAACTAGTTCGGACTAAAAAAAATACTTAATTTGAAAAAAAAAAAGCTAAAATATATTCAAAAAAATAAAAATAAAGTCTATATATCACTGGGTCTATTGATTGTCACATTTGGCTTGAAAAATTCTCTTAAAATTTCACCGTTTTTCTTTCGTTAGATTTTGAGCATTTTTTGTTGTTTCCAAAAAATTAATGCTTTGATTCCATGTGTTGACCAAGCTTTTTTTTTGTTTTAAACACTTGATTACATTTGTCACACTCGTACCGGTTATTTGATAAAAATTGACTTGGTGATGGTGTCGACATACGACTCTTACTATTTTCATCTACAACTAATCTATTTTTTTGCGTTTCTCTTAAGTAATTTTTCGACGATAACGAACTTACATTAGCTATTTCAAGCTCATCAGATTGATCGTCAAATTCGTTTTCATTATTTTTTAAATTTATTTCATCTGATTCGTTATCATTACATGGCTCTATTTTACCATTGTTATTATTGTTGTTATTATATGATGATGATGATGACGAACGTAAGTTTTGCTCAATTGAATTTTCTTCGATTGAACGCTTCTTTTTTAAACTTTTCCATTTCTTTTTCATGCTATCCGACATGACTTTTTTCCATAAGTAGTAGAACTCAATGCATTGTTTAATTGATTTAGTCTCAACCTCTTTCGATACTTCAGAAAATACTTTATCGTGTTTTAATATGGCACTTTCAAATTTTTTAATTTCATTTGCTGTCCAAATATCAGTTTCTTTAAAAAAAAAACAACAATTTATTTATATTGTTAATGTTAAGCTATAATTGATAACTTAAGGCTGGGACTAAAACTTAAGAAATTCGTTTAAATGACTTGTTGGTTATTTTTGTGAAAATCGTCGATTATAAATCAAAAATGCCAATGTTTTAGACATGTAATCACAAGTTTAATGCTGTATTTTAAAAAAATTTCCTGGGTGTGATAAACTGCAGAGGCTTGACTGCTGAGTGGTGGTGTTGCAATAAAATAAAGACCTCACGTCAAAAATAATGATGAAGCGAAATTAGAAACCAATCATCAAAGAATAAGTTAAAAAAAACAATTAGAATTTATTGAGTACCGGCTTTATTGAAAAAAAATTCCGGACAAGTTCGATTACCAAGTCAATAAAGCCTGGTGAATAATTAACATTTTTTCACTCTTCTACAAATTTTGGCATTTTATTTAGTTATTATGCTTATATCTACCCATTTACTGAATAACTATAGTCTATCCGAGATTAAATGCCTACAGTTTAAAAAAAATGTTGCGGTTAAAAACTCAGTTTAGCGTTTTTATTTTTCCGTGTTTATTCATATTATAATATAGAAGAAAACAAGATTAGCTAAACACTCAAAAGAAGCCTTCAAATGAAAAAAAGGGTCTGGAAGATCAGTAAGCATAGGTCAGAATGATTTGAATATTTGACATGTTTCATTAAATAGGGTGCGTTTATAAAGGGTAAAAAATTAAAACCACAATTTGAAATATGTATAATGAGCTTTAAATAGCGGTTTGAAAATTTTTTAAAGTATTTTAAATTGCACATTAAAATTTTTCAAGATGCTCAAAAAACAATGCTTTTTGACGCTTTTTATTGATTCGGAACATATTTTGAAATGATTTTTGGATAGTTTAAAGAAAAAAGTCTAGAGAAAGATTAAAAAGATGGTCTTTTTCTTAAGGAAGCACATAAAACATTTTTAATTGATCAGATTTTAAAAAGAAAACAATGATGATGATTTAGTATTCGAAACATACAAGTCTTAGATATAATATTTTTAGATGACTTGGATAAGTATGTGCCGAGTAAACCAGCTTCAATCTATTTTAAGCATCTTTAAGATGCAGCTAACTTATCTGAAAAATATTAACACCAGAAAGCCCGATTTTTTTTATACCGTTAAAGTCCGGAAGAGATTTTTAAACCTGAACAAAAAAATGAAATAATGAATTTTGTTTTAAAAACCAAACATATCAAATAAAAGCGTAATATTTC
>NTPY01000770.1:173516-189651 GCA_002922825.1 Brachionus calyciflorus | reverse complement strand
TTCACCAATTTTTGGTTTAAAAGTTTGATCTAGTTTCTTTCGCTAAATTTTTTTTTGCTTCTGAAGTTTGTTGTCAAAAAATTTTTAATTTTATCAGTTTTTTATTTTAACAAATACAGTGATGTTCCGATTTTTGTATTATACGTAAATTTACGTGAAATACAAAAATCGGAACATCACTGTATAAAAAATTCTGATAAAAAAAAATTGAACTTAAGAAGACAAATGGATCTAGGTTCATGACAACCAAAAATCAGGTTTTCACACACAAAAAAGTTTGAGATCGATTCATAAGTAATTGAGAAACTAGAAACCCAAATCAAGAAAAGAGGTAAACCACATTAGGTTCCTAAAGCACTTTAAATAGAAAAACATATTTAAAGTTTAAAGAAAAATGGAAAAAACCTAAGAAAAAACGAGTAGAAAAGTCAAAGTCTAAATTATTCAAAATAGCCTAAGAAGATAAAATTGATTAAAAAAATAAAAGAAATATACTCTTTTAGTAATCTATTATTAAATGAATTTAAATTATTAAAAATTTTACAAGATTTTTAGTAGTTTTGATCAAGAATATTTTTTATGTGTGAAAATCTTTTTTTTGATTGTGATTCCCAGATTTTTGGTTGGCAAAAGGTTTTTCCCAAGACAAATCAAAACTTTTCCTACTAAAAATTGAATTTTGTTCATTCATAATAAGAAAAAAAGAAATTCTACGAACAAAAAATAGTTATTGACTATCCGTATGGTATATATGGGTTCTAAAAAACCCGTCCGTGCGTTTATGTATATGTTTACCTCTTTTTGGTTGCCGGTACAGTGACCATAAATTTCTTGTCGCAAATTTTGATTTTACATTAGATACCAAAAAAAAAAGAATTTCTCGAAAATCTTAATTTTTATTAATTTTATTGATGTTAAAAGAACGAAAAAGAGTTTGTTAAACCCCCGGGCGTTCTAGTGTTAAGTTAAAATTTTTTTTTTATGACTTTTAAGATATCAGTTTTCATTTTTTATATTTCATTTTTCTTCTTTCCCAATTTTTTTCTTAGTAAATAAATTTTTGGCTAGAGTAGACTAAGTCTATTCTTTAAAAAAAATTTTTTTAAATTTCTATTAGTTCTAATTCAAATTTTTTACAAATACTTAAACCCAAATTTTCAAATTTGTGTAAAGCTTTAAAACGCAAAATATTTAAGCCAAAATAATTTTTTTAAAATTCATTTATTGTACTTACCACTATATTTATAAGTTGTAATGGGATGATTAGCAGGTAGCTCAATTGTATCATCCAGAAAAGATTGTATTGATTTTTTAATATCACCATTAAAATAATGCAATATATGAAGACCTAGTTCTAAATTATTTGACGAGCCAAAAACAAGACTACTCTTACATATTAAATCTAAATAATTGTTTAATTGAAATTGATCTACTTTATTCATAACATCACACGACCACATTAAATCCTCAGGTTCATTTAAATAGTCTACATCAACAACTTCTTTTAAATCGGGTATACCAGCTTGAAATTCATTACCAATATTAATGTACGGTGTATTATTCGCCGTATCGTCAATAAGAGACGCTGCTATTGCTTCATTAGAAATAGACTCTTCAGGAAAAAATGTACCTGTTTGACCAGTATTTGTCTGACTTACTTGACTTATTAATCTACTTCTCATTAGACTTGGTTTTGTTAAAATTTCATCATTATTTTCTAATTTTTCATTAGTTTCCTCTTCAAAATTTTTATCACCATTAACATCTATTATATTTTCTTCATTTTGAATATCTTCTTCTTCCTCTTCTTCTTGTTCTTGGTTTTCATAATTTTGACTCTGAACAGTTCCAAAATTAAAACTAGTCGGTTGATAACTATAAGGATATGACATTGAATGATTAAAACTAGGAATTCTATTCATATTGTTATTATTATTATTATTCAATAAGTTAGGCATCATAAACATAAAATTTTTTGGATTGTAAAATAAGCCAGGACCTTTTCTAAACGGACTTAACATTGGTGGTGGTGTATATTGCTTTTTATTATCGTAATCGAACAGTCGTGGAGATTTAAGCAGAGTGCAATGTGGATAAACGTGTGGCATTTGATAAGGACCATTTGAATATTGAGAATAAAATGGTATATTTGTTTTTTGATTAGTTGTCTTTTGAAATGCGCTTATATCTTGTGGTATTATTAATGGCATAGGTTTTTGTTTAGGTTTACTTATGTTTTGATTATTCGGATTCATTGATGCATTTACTACTGTTGCTACGGCAGCTGCTGTAACTGCTGCGGCCGTATTAAATGTAGCCTGTTGATTTAACAATGCTGTAGTTATATTGTAAATTTGTTTAGTTAAAATATTTTCTATATTTTTGTCATTTTTGTCTAAATTTTCATTTTGATTTGAAAAAGGTAATGTCAAATCACTTTTTAAATTATTTTCATTTGTTTGACTTGGCTCTAAATAATTAAAACTTCGTTGATTGTACATTTGACTCGAATTGTTTGATTGATTTAAATTTGGTAAATAAGTGTTTTGTGGACTATTTGCAATTTGATGCTCAAAATTATGCTCATTTAAATCATGACTATTTTTAATCGTTTTACCAGTTCTATTATTATATTGATATTGATTTAAATTATTTGTCTGATGATTTTGATGATAAGTACTTAAATTGGTCGCTTCTTTTTCATGAATTACTTTACCTTTTGATTTTTGTTTAATAAATGGATCTGTTGTAAATGGTAGTTGAAAAGGTTTTTGAGTTAGAGATGGTGGAAATGGATGGTATTTATTGGTATTTGTAGATAGATTAGATGAGGAGTTAAATGAATTATTAGACGAACAGTTTGAGGACATTGAATCGTCATTGAACAAAATAGATGAATTTGAATGAGGTTGTTGAAATTGCTGCGGTTGTTGTTGTTGTTGAGCTTGTTGAGTACCATTTGAATCCGTGTTATTTAATTCATTTGTTGTTTTAACACCCAATTTCTAAATAAATATATAAACATAGAAAATATTATTTTTGAACATTTGAACAAATAGTTGAAGTTAGCGAGAGACTTAATCAGATAATTTTTTTTTCTTATTAATTGGTAATACTGGGTGTAAAAATTCAAAAATATTTATATATATTATAGATTTTTTTTTTATATTACTGTTTTAATAAATCCACCATGTAAGCGCATGTGACCATTTAATGCTGGTATGTTTTTGAATCCTTTTCCACATATTTTACACGTCTCAGGTTTTGGCTCTTCAAAACTAAAAAAAATATTTTATATTTTAGTTTTTCAAAAAAAACAGAGTCTCTGATATTTTGGACCGTTGCTTGTGTAAATTGTAGAAACTTAAGTATTATAAAATTATTTTTAAATCCAAATAATAATCAAACATAGTTTTTTTATACATATTTCTGAATCTAAAAATCTTAAATGTTTTCCTAATTTTCTATTTGGTTTTCTAATAAAGTTGTTTTTGAATATTATGTGTTTTTTTGAAATCTGAAGAGGTTCAACATTTGGCAAACAAAAAAATCGATTTTTTAGATCAATTTTCTAAGAAAATCAAAATAAAAATTCAAATTATACTAGTTAACACCCGGATTAAGTTAAAGTTTAGAAGGAGTTTAAGCAGATCAAAGTTTAAGCTTAGACAAAGTTTCGAAACCATTTTTTATTGCTTTAGTCGCTTTGAAGCTCGATTTCGAAGGTTTAATGTTAACTTAATTCAAAATTATACTGTGCTTGACTAACATACTTTCAAAACTTTTCAGCATACCTTATTTCAATTTAAAGTTAAGTCATTTTTGTTAACAAAAATGAGATTTAAAGAATGAAAAAAAAAACGAATTAATAAATCGACTGTTTTGAAGCTTTTTTGTTAATGTCAAAAAAGATTTTTCCGAATTTTTAATGAAAATTAATTCTTGAAATCAGCTATTTGACCAATTTAAGGCTAAAAAACGAATGATAAAAAAATGGAATTCAATTACAAGATAATTCACTTTGCACACATTTTTACTAAAAACTAGTAGTGTCCCGTTGCTTCGCTGCCGGTGTAAATTTTAAAAAAATATATTTATTTGTCATCAAAGACCATAATTAACGTTCATTTGTGATTGGGAATGACTTCAAGTTTCATTATTACTAAATAAAATGAAAATCTTAAAAAAATTCTCTAAAATAGTCTTAATTCTCTAAGTGACATTTTCAGTTAATAAAAAACATTTAATTATTTATAAAAGTGAAAATTTATTTTATTACTAATTTTCTAAGGTTTATAAATATATTTTCTAAGGTTTAACAAATCATAAACGTTAGTTAAATAATGTCGTCTTTGACCATTTATAATTCATGACTATTCTGATAAAAATATTCCCAAAATATTTTGAGTCAACCATGCTTTAAAAAGTTTGGTTTTTATTTTAAACAATTTGATTCGTAATAACCAAAATAAAGATTACTAAAGTAAAGATTAAAGCTAACCCTATTAAACTTCCACAATTTTTTGTGGATTTTGACAACATATGCACAAAATGCAACAATTTTTTTTTCGTAAAAAGTACTGCAAATAGATTTGAAGAGCGATTTTTGCTCTCAAAAAAATTAGAAAATTATACACTTTGAATATGTCTCAATGTAAAAAACTACTAAGTATACTTTTTATTTTTCCAAGCGGTTTAGCAGTAAACCTTGATATAAAATATATATTGATTTTTTTTTATATATATTTAAAAAATGATTTATGCAATGCTTTGATGACTTGGAATGGGTGCTTAGTACTTCCTTAATTTTTTGACTCCTTTTATTGATTTGTTTAATATTTTGAATTGTTATTTTTTTAAATAATTCTTGGTTTAATTCTTATTTATAAAGAAGTGACTAAATCGAAGCATGATTTATTCTATTAAAAATAAAAAAAAACAACATTTGGTCTTATATTCTTTGTCCTGGTTTTAAATATTACGGAAATATCAACGATTTATTTTAATTTTACCTTTAGTTAAATTTGGAAAAATAAAATGCGGAAAATAAAACAAAATTAGATTAATATTCGAAATTTTTTTTGATACGTTCAATTAGCAATTTACCTTAAATTTTATAATCTTAATTAACAAACTTAATTAATCAATTAGATAAATTTGTTTTAAAAAATATAATTTATATTTTTATATTTATTTGCTAATTGATAGTCGTCCGTGACATCGATTACCGTCCTTGACATCGATATCTCGATTCGATCGTATTTTTTTTAATAGTTAGACTAGTAAAAATCTTTTTAATGTTAAAAATTTAATATATCAACATAAGCAAGAAGAGTAAAAATATTTTCTCCGAAACCATTCAGATTCTAAGAAGTTATTTTGGGTAAACATCGTCGGACTGTGAAGTTTATTAATATTCAAATTATTAATATTAAATTCAGCATTTAATTTTTTTTACGGAATAATTAAGTTTAAATTGCCACAATGTTAACGTAAATGCCCGATTTTTATGACATGTCATTATTCAAAATAGTGACATGTCATTGTATAATCTTTTTAATGTTATAACACCCTGTCATAAAAACCGAATACCCTACTATTATGACATGTCATAAAAATCGAGCAATTACGTTACAACAAAACAAGGAAAATTATTTTTTCTAATGAAACAATTTTTTCAGAACTGACTTAATGTTGAGTTAGTTTGAATTTAAAATTATTATGTTCTCATTAAAATAGTGTTTTAATATTTAAACTAAATAAAATTTTTATTTAGCAGTGTTCAAATCCATCACCCTAGACTTTTTTTCCAAGCCAAAATAAATTTAAAATTATCAATATTCTGGTGATAGACAAATAAGGAAACAAATAATTTTTCATATTTCGGTGTAGCAAAGTTGTTAAATTTTGTAACAAAGTTGCTAAAAAAAGAATAGAAAAAAGTGAATTGAAATTAACTTCACAGTCCCAAACATCGTTTTTTGATCATATGTTCACCAACTTTATGATCTTTGAGGATCACAGATTACAGGATCAGATACTTAAGTTGATGATCAAAAAGTTTTATCATATGTTCGCATATAAATTAAAATTATCACATAAAAGGTTTAATTAAATTCTAAAATAAAAATAATTTGAAAAATATTTTACTTTATAAAAATTATTGATTTAGTTAAATATTTTTAAATTTTAAGATATTTTTGCATAATTAACACTTTTTAATACTCATCGAAAAATTTTTTTTTGTTATTATTGTGTAAAATTAGAGACTAAAGCGCCTAAAGAAAGATAACTAAAAGCACATTAATTAAATTAGGCTGTAAACTAAATAGTGCTCTTAATTCAAGGCAAAATTTCAAAGACTTAGAGAAAAATTAATTGAAAATTTAGCTTACGTAAAAAAGTTTTTAGCTCTGGGATTATTCAAATTAGCTTCATTGACACTAATTTTTGATTCATCATTTTGACCAGGTACAGGTGTTATTGGACTGTACTGTTGATTTTGATGCTGATTATGATGATTATTATGATGATGAGGATGATTTACTTTATTATCAGGCTTATTAGCTATTATAAATAAAATAAAAAATATCAAAATTTTTTTCTTCTCATAGAAAATATTATTATTAACTCACTTTTAACAATTAAATCTTGAACGGATATTTCATGTTGAAAATTAGGTGCTAAATTAGCTTTAATTTTACCAATACTAGGTAAATAATTAAGAGCTTCTTGATTACCATTAGCCAATAAAGCTAGATAATCTTGATGTTGACTTTCAACGTGACGCTTTAACGATCTCGAATCACAATAGCTTTTATCACATCCAGGTGCCTTACAAACGAACGGCTTCTTATCCGAATGAGTCAATAAATGCCCATTTAAATGGTCCTGACGTTTAAATGACTTATCACACAAATGACAACTATATTTTCTTTCATTACTATGTATTAACTTATGTTTGGCCAAAGCACTTTTGTTAGTAAATATTTTACCACAATCTGAACAACTTTGTATTGAACCACCTATTTGTGGCATTGCCAAATCCACATTTTTACTCTTATTTTCATTTAAACTAGGCATGTTCAATCCATAAGACGATTCATCATAATTTTGTGGACTTGGAATTTTAGCTTGTTTTTTAAAGCTTTTATTTTTGTCTTCAATTTCTGGCTTATTTATTAATTTAGGTTTTAATTTATTATCTGTGCCGTATGTTAGCATAAATTCAGCCGATGCCGCCTCACTTAAAGAATACATAGAAAATGGCTTATTTGTATTAGTAGTATTACTAGTACTAGTATTAGTAACATTTGAGTTTTCAGCACTTAAATTTGTTTGTGGATTTTGTAGTAAAATATTAGCCAGTGATGTCAAACTATCCAAATTGGCTTTTTGAGAATTATTTGTATTTTTATTTGTCTCATTGGTCAAATTATTATTATTATTTAAATCAATTAAATTATCTATTTTGTTTGAATCTTTTTGATTTGTATCAAAATTAAGATCAAAAGTTTCGTTAAAATTTCGTGAATTTTCGACATTTGTAGTCGATGAATTTGACGAGGCTGTAACTGATGATGAAGATGATGAACTAGTATCACTAGACGGTAGCATATAGGCGTTAGGAGACAATTTTATATTTTCTTCTTTTTGTATCATATTGTTAATTACTTCATGTACCATATCGACATCATTTTCGCCAAATGTATTCACTGGTATTAAATTATCAGCTGTATCAGTTGGATTTTGAGAATTAACCGGATGTAAATCGTCCAAATTATCAGCTGGATTAAATTCAAAAGAACCACCTGAAACAACACGACGATTTACCTCTGTATTTGGCGTAAAATAATTATTAAAATTATTATTATTACTACTACTATTAATACTATTATTTATATTATCATTGATACTATTATTGATAGTATTATTATTATTATTAGTAGTATTATTTAGATTAAATTGAAAAACGGAATGTTGATTATGTAAATTTTGATTATAAGATGGATGTATTGGTGAACTAGGAACACTAATGCTATGTTGTGATTGAATATTATTGTATGATTGGTAAGGTATGGCTGATGCTGGTGTTTGCGGATTTTTTTGATATGAATTTGAAAATTGATAATTTTGATAGTTTCTATTTTGTGTTTGTTGCGTATTGTAGTTGTTTGATATGGACAAATTTTTTGTTTGATTGGACAGATGTGGTGAACTTGGCACTTGATTGTATTTGTTTTGATTTATTGATGGCCCAGGCGATTGAGGTATTTGGTTGCTCGTTGGTTTGGCGGGTACGTCAAAATTGAAATAATTTTGTTTGTTGGCTATGTGTGCTGATGACGGTCCTGGTGAGTATTTAGGCGTGAAACTTTGCTCATAATTTATGTTTGAATTTTGATATTGATTTTGTGTGTATGAGTGATATGATGGTGAAATTGGATTTTGTTGAATATGTGACTGTTGAATAGGATAACGTGGTGAATTTAAATTTGTTGAGGAATAATTTGTTTGATTGTTATATTGTGTCGAATAGCTTGCAGATAATGGCTGTTGATTGTATGTATTTTGAATTTGTTGTTGTTGTTGTTGTTGCTGCTGCTGCTGCTGCTGGATCGCTGAATCATTAATATCGTTTACATTTATATTCAAATTACCTGGTCGGTTAGCTCGATAAAACGAGCTTCTTTGTTGTTGCTGCTGCTGCTGTTGCTGCATTTATCGATAAAATGTCTTTTACCTAATAGTTTATTTTAAATAAATTTACATCAATTTCTTTTTTATTTTTTTTTTTAAACAAAAAATAATAATATTTCAGTTGTTCAGCAAAACGCTTTAAGCATTCTAGTCAAATTAAAAATTAAAAAAAAAATTATTAAATTTTCTCGAGACAGATACTTTATAAATTTTTCAATAAAATTTCTAATTTTGTTGTTGCTGTGCTAAGACATTCTTTACCTAAGCATAATGTTAAGTGACAAGTAACAAAATAAAAAAAATTTAGAAAAAAAATAAAAAGGTAAACATTCTAAAAGAATCGAACGGAATAGAGAAAAGATCCAGCGTTTTTTGTTGTTGTTGTTTTATTGCTTTCAATTTTAACATTTTTAAATGCATACTTAAATCTGCTTTAAAAAAAAAGAGTGTTAGCTTTTGAATTTTTTTAAAGTTTGATAGCTTAAGAACTTTGCTTATAACTTTGGTTTTTTTATTTTTTACATTTTGGTAAAAATTAATCAATTATTTATTCAAATAAAAATTGTAAAAATCTTGAGTTATCATAAACCTTGGCAATGGATTTGAATTTATTTAAAAAAAAAAAAAACAAATTGAAATAGATTAATAAAAATAGGCAAAGAGAGAGAGAGAGAAAGAGAGAGAAAACTACGTAATAATTTAAAATTTTAATTTAGAATGTATCTGTTGAATTTCGCTTTCTCTTTTTTTTTATGTTTTGTGGTGTTTGTTGCTCTATAATGTTAAAATTATATGTTTTCGTTATTTCATTCTCTGTATTTTTTTTCTCTCTTTTCTCTCTCTCTTTCTTCCAAATTTCAATGCTATTTTTCGAAAATTTTTATGTAATAAATTTTGAAATATCATAAATTATTATAATTTGCAATCGAATCTAAATAACATTTATGAATGTCGATTTTATTTTATTTTTTTTTTTAATTTAAAATATTATTAAGGCAAACTTGTAGTAGTTTAATTATTTTCAAAATTTGAATGAATATCAGTCTAGACCATTAGAAAAATCCTTTTTTTCTAGCTTATAAAAAAAAAAGCTTGAAAAAATAAGCAATTGCTATCTTTAGTCTTGAGTCTAAAACCTTCAAAAATTTGTTGATTGTGTAAGAATTAAAAATTTTTAATTAAAATTTATAACAAAAAAAATAGAATGTTTAATTAAAATTAAATTAAAAAAAAAATATCAGTCTTTTAACAAAAATTTAAAATAATTTGAGATTCGGTTCTTTTTCCGATTTGATGTTACCTTTTTTTGATTGTTAGTAAATAGTGTTGGTATCCGTCGCGGCCACTGAACCACCAAATTAAAACTATCTTGAAGACCGACGTCGAAAAAGTATTTTTAATAAGTTTTAAATACATGAATTTGACAGATAAAATGATTCTTTTTATAGGAAAGTTTTTATATTAAAGAAACAATTTTTTTTTCCCCTGCGGTCTTCAAGATGGTCACTACCTATTGCCGCAACCCGCTGGTACCAACACTAATATTAAATTATTCAATAAATTTTCTATTGCTTTAATTGTAAGTTTGCAATCCATAATAAAGATATCCTCTAATTCAGCTTAAAAACTCTTTCATAAACAAGTTAGCGTCGCCTAGCTCCTTTTCAAAGCGCCCTAATTCGTCTTTGTGTTATTTTTAAATTTTAAAAATCATTAAACTCAAAGTCTATTTAGTGTATTAGGTAAAATCGCTTCGTTCCATGTTTATGAGCCGATCAAAGCATTTTGATGATTAATTCAAACAGAATTAATCATCAAATCTTAAACTATTCAAAAATTTAATTTTTTTTTAACTCACATTACCATCATCATTGACCTTCCTTTTAGGCCTTTGTTTAAAATATCTATATACAATAAAATTTCAATTTCTCTTAAACGAATATTTTTTTCCATACTAAAATAAATTTAACTAAAATAAATATAAATGCTGCTTTGACCGGCTCAGCAACATGGAGCGAAGCGATTTTACACTAAATAAACTTTGAGTTTAATGATTTTTAAAATTTAAAAATAACACAAAGACGAATTAGGTCGCTTTGCAAAAGAAGCAAGGCGACGCTTACTTTTTTATTAAAGGAAAAAATAAGTTCTACAAAAGAAGTTTCAAAATATTCAGAATTTTTTAATTTTAAAGAATTCTATGCATCCATTTAAACATAAAATAGTGATTTTAAATATGTAAGAAAACTTCCTTTCTAAAAATTTCCAAGTTATTTTTTAATATTAAAGGATTCTAAAAATTCTATTTTTATCAAAATTCAATTATTATAACGGGTGCCCAAAAATAAGGCTTCGGGCAATTCAATTTCCAAAAAATTTAAAAAAAATGACCTTTGAGACAAAAATCGGAACAAAAGTACATGCTAGAAGTTATATAGACTTTAAATTATATATCCTAACTTATTTTTTTATATTTATCTTGAAATTTTTTTATTGTTTTCTAAGAATATTTCATATATTTTAAGAAATAATTAAATATTGTTGCATCTTAACTTTCCGAAGTTATAAGATTTCAAATTGTGGTTTCAATTTTTTCATCCCCTATAAATGTTCCCTTTTTTAGAAAACTTGCCTTTTAAAACTGTACATATTAAGATTTTTTGATAATTTTCAATTATGAAAGATGTATTTTAATCCGAGACAAAAAACCAAAAGGCCGTTTTTTACTGTTTACATCAAAAGAGAAAAAGAACCTTTTTAATAAAGAGTTACTAAAGACTTTTCGTATCTTTCAATTTAAATCAGAGAGTTATGTCAGCAGCTGATAGCCCGCTAACAATATCATCAAAAATTAATTTTTCTGTAGATGAAAAAAACCTTTCAAAAAGCTTGTTACGCAAGACTTAATTCAATCAATCCTTGATTGTCGGACATCCCCCGGTTCCAAGCTTTTTACCAGATAAAAAAAAGTTTCGGAAAAGGGAGTTTCGAATTAAAGAGTGTCGAATAATTGAGAAAGTTGGATTTTTGTGAAACATAAAAGCGTTTGAATTTAAGTTTTCCAAGTGTAATATTTTATAATTTTTGGTTAAAAATTATGGTTGGTCACATATTTCCATACCAGAATTATTTTAAATATGATGCTTCCTTTCGGTAAAGGAATTTGGCCGTCAAGAGCCTTCGTCGGCGGTCTATTCCTTTGCCTTGGGTGCATAGTCGAGCGTGGTCTCAAACAAATAGGTCAACTTAACTTGTAACACTAAAAAGTTGAAAAAAATTATTGAATAATTCAAAATTTCCCAAAAATTGACCATGTCTGAAGAATTATTTAAAAGCTGAGCCTAAGAAAAAAAATAAGGTGCGATATCCAAAAAATAATTATGAAAATTTTTATTTTGCTCATTTCAGATGTCTAGAGTTATTAAAAAATTTTAAATAAAAATTAATTTTCTTCTAAAATATTAGTTTTGATTTTAATTATCTATTGTTTTAGCAAGATTAGACATTTATTTTTCTGATTTTAATGCCTTTTTAAAAAAGCTATTAATTTAATATATTTTGATTGTGACAAAGCTAAGAGAATCCATGAAAAAAAAGATTTGGTCAAAAGTCTAAAGCTCTTTGCCCTGTTTTTATGAATTTATATTGTTTTTTATTTATGAGCTTTGGAATACCATTTATTTAAAAAAAAAAAGAATGCATCAAGAGCTTACATTATTGAACTTATATAACCTGTCTTTCTTGATAAAATTGAAATAAGTAGTTAACTAATTGAACTATATTTTTAAAAGAAATATAAATACGACTCTATCAGCTAATTTTTCGAATGCTTTAGACATTAGAATATTATTTAATAAAGATAAGATGATATAGTACTTGCTGTAAATTTCAATTAAAAAATTTGAGACATCATATCTAGATTTGTAGAAAGAGATGAAATCAAATTTTGAAAAGTTTATTTTTCATAAATTGAAAAAACAAATCGTATTTACTTTTTTGTTTAAATTGTTTACGAATAAAAATTCTAAGAATTATTTTAGCAAACATTTTTGTTAGCTATAAACAAAGTAAATTAGAATTGACATAGCTAAATATTCTTGAAACTTCGCACCCTGACAGCCTTAAACTAACTCAAAAATAAAACATGAACAGAAAAAAAAAAAAACAAAAAATCTTACATTGTCAAATAAATGATCAATTTTTTAATTATTTTTCCTTTCTAAATGTAAATTAAGAATTAAATTGAAATTCGAATTTTGGTTTGAAAACTTTTTTGTCTACTTAATAAAATTTTTAGAAAAAATGTTATGATTTGATCTAATCGTAATGAGTTAATCGAAAATTTGAATCTTTCAAAGAAATTATTTACTCGTATTTCTTTACCAAAGAGAAAATAAAAGATATAAAATTTTGTCTAGTACTTTCAAAATAAGTTAAAAAATGAACATGAAATTTCATTTTTAATCATTATCAGAGACGAAAGTTTTTTTCGAAAGGCAATAAATGGAATTTCTAAAAATTCAATTATCATACATATCTTAGGACGGCTTTAAAAAATCTCATGAGCAATGTCTAAAGACGTGTTAAACTGCTTAAAAGCAAGTTTTAAACAAAAAAATGTCCTTAAATAAGTTTTTAAGAGCATTAACATTTTTTGTTCAAGCAATAAACATCGTCTTGGGCATCTTTTAAGCCTTGCTTTTGGACTGTTTAAAATCTCTTAAGATGTTTTTAAACAACGTTTTAAACAGACAATCGACTTATTTCAGAAATGTACTGTAGTATACATTTTAAAGTTGTCTACATTAATGTGAATCTATGGCTGAAAATAAAAAATTAAAAAAATGTAAACTACGAAATTTTTTAAAATTAGTGATTATTATTGATTTTAATTCTAGAATAATAGTGAAAAAAATATTAGAACATAAGGCAAATTTGGCGTTTATACAGAAGATTGATCAGTTTTAATCGAAACTCTCAAAAAATTTAAAAAAATTGCTATAACATGTTTTCGATGGTAATAGTTCCCTATAGAATTCCGGTTAAATTGTACTTTAATTCTTAGAATGCTGGGCAAAGGTTTACGGTAATAGATTTCAATTATTTAATTTATTACAGTAAGGCTAAAGATATATAAACAAGGCCAACCGAATCGTACAGTATCCGAACTCCGTACCAATTTTTTTAAATAAAATTAAGGAAAAAAAATAAAAAAACCTCAACCGAGCTCAGCTATAATCGAGTAATTTCTTTAAAATATCAATTTTTTTTGTAACTTTGTTCCGTATTTCCCTTTAAATTTGCCCAAAATACGGTCTTAATTTGATAATTCATAAAAAATAACTATTTTTTAATTTTGTTACTGATTTCAAATTTTATGAAATTTTCAATTTTTTTTTATATTAAGTATTATAAAATTAGTAAATCACAACCAGTCACGTACATAACCTTTTAATCCGTGATAGAGACTTTCTTTGTTGGGATAAATTGAATATCTCTCGAATTTTTCTTTAATGAAAAACGCCGCAAAACCTAAATTTCTTATTTACACTAATTAAAATATGATGCTTTTATTAAAGCTGAAAATCATCTTTTGGAAATGAAGCTCAAAGATTTTTTTATAAATTGATTTTTTTGCCAATTTGTTATTTCTTTTCTTATAAAAGTGATAAATTTAAATTTTGTTTGAATTTAAAAAATGCAATACCCAAGAAGCTTTGGCTCGAAAAGATTTTCTATAAAAATTTAAAATTTTTTTTTTCGAAATATTCCAGCAATCAATGTTGACTACAAGAAAAACGATCTGTCTGAATTAATATCGTTTGAAAATCTAAAATTCCTTATAGGCAGAAGGTCCTCTCTAATATTCTTACAAAAGATTTATCGATTTAATTTTTTTTTCTTCTACTTCGTTTCTTCTAAATTAAATAATTTGATATTTATTTCTAAATTAAAATTATAAATTTTTTTTTCTAAACCAAAATGATCTCAAGGATTACTCTTATTGCACAATTGAAATAAGAGATACTTTTTTTTCTTCGAAAAAAAAATAATAATTCTTAAATGAGATCACATTCAGCACCTACTGATTTTATAATTACCTACTTTTAAAAGTACACGTTTCTATTTTAATTCAATTATTTTCAAATTGCGTTTTATAACCTTATATAAATCGATTCATTTTTAATTTAATCAAAGAAGGATACATTAGATTTTCTAAGATAACTTATTTGTAAGGTTCCCCAAGCCATAAACTTTACTATCTTAAAATGTTATTCCTTCGGTTAAAGACGATTTGGAAAATTTTCTTTTAAAAATACATGATGATACATGAGATGGTTGACTTTAAATGAAAAATTAAACTGTACCAAATTTTCTTTTTTAAGCTAATTGAGTAAAGAAAAAAAATACTATTGCTAGTAAATTGTAAATTTACTTTTTTTTTAAAGCTAATTAAGTAAATTTTCAAGTAAAAGTAAATTTTTAATTTACTCAATTAGCTTATAAAAGAAAATTTGGTAAAAAAGATTGTTTAACCGTTTTTCAAAAAAGAATGTTCAAAAGTTTGGTATATGATCCCATTGACCAAAATTTACAAAAATTGAGTCAAATGTTTCTGTCTCAATTAAATTAATAAAAAATCTAAATTTTCCGAAATTAGATAACAACGGCAATATTCCAATTAATAAAAATGTACAAAGTCCCCGAAGATTTTTTCCAAATTTTATTGTAATAGCTAATTTTAAAGAGAAAAAACTGTTTAAAATGAGTCCTTGATAATATTTTTATGAGGTTTATTTCAAAAAATATTTTAGTAAAACTATCAAAATATGACTTTTTTTTAAAATTCAAAGAAAAGCAATGTTTTTCATGTTTTATTTTATAACTTCAGTAAGGAAAGTCAGATTGATTTGAAATTTTCAATAAGAATTTAGATAAATTATGGCTCTATGAAAAAAATATTTCGGTGTTAAGTGGAATTTTGTAAATAATGTTTGAAATTTTTGCTCGCCATTTGCATTCTTCACGAAAGTTTTATAATTTTCAATTAATTGAGGATGATTATTTCGATTAAAAAAATAATTATTTAAGAGTTTACCAGTTCAAGTAGAAATTAAGTCAAGATTCAATCTGGTTTGCATCTCTGTTATTCTTGTTTTCGGAGGAAAATATCCGATGTGTCTTAGTATGTTATTTTATGTTACTTGTAGATCGGTGAGAATTTTTTGTGTAGAACAAGAGAGAGGAATAAATGCGTAATCAAATAAAGACCTTATACAGTATTGAAAAAAAGAAAGAGAACGGCATGAATTTTTTCTTTATTTTAAATTTAAAAAGTTTTCCTATTTGAATGGATCAAAATTTTTAAATAATTTTCTTTTATTTAAAAATTGCTCATTTCCTCTTTCGAACGAGCTATCATTTTCTGGTCGGC
>NTPY01000770.1:140985-173044 GCA_002922825.1 Brachionus calyciflorus | reverse complement strand
GGCTTTAATTCTTAGAATTAGATTGATTTTTTTTTTCGGATTTCTTTTTGAGAGTCTCTAATAATTTTCTGAAATTTAACTTGGTATCAAAGTCAATGCCTAATAAAGTTGGAAAAGGTTCGATAGAAATATCAGAGCTGTTCAGTTTTAGATTTAATTTGTATTTTGTTGCGTAGTTTGTCCGATAGCCACCTGTGGTAAATACAGTATAAATAGTTATGCTTAAATTTATCTTGAATCCCCATTTTACACAGTATTTTTCGATGAATCTAGTTGCATTGTTTAGGGCTTTTTCTATTTTTTTAAAGATTTACTAGTAACTATATCCATAGGTCATCGGCATAAAGAGCAACTTTAATACTTTTAAAAAAAAAATTATATTATAATAAGGAATCAAACTGTCCAAAATTAAAACTAATTTTTATAAAACATTATTAGTTCTTTATTCTAAAATATTTTCATATAATTTTTATTCGAATAGAATTGAGCTATTAAGGCTCAAAAACCAGCAAATTCGAACTAATTTTTATGATTTGGAGAATCTTAGTTTGTATTTTTTTTAAAGAAAAAAGTAACGTTCTAATGCGATAATGAAGTAATGCATCTCTAAAAAAACGAAGGAGAGCTCTCATCTAAGTGATCAGAAGAAATTGTTTCTTCTTTACCTAATCAATTAAAATTACAGTGATTTAGTAAAAGTTCTACTCGTTAATCCGAATTTTTCATTAAGGCTTAATAAACTTTACTCGCGCAGAAGAGCTTTGATTGTATTTATATTAAAAGCTTTTTTTATTATCAATTAAAAACTATAGTAAATTTAAGTATGCTTTATTTAACAGCATACTTACAAGATGTGGTCCTCAAGGACCTTTGCCTAGTAATAAATAATAATAATAATAAAAGCTTATAAGTGAATTTCAGGAATCTAGTAACAGAAAAAACAAGAGATTACATTAAAACCTTAGTCACTCTAAAAAGGTCACGTAAGTAGTAACAAGGATATAAATAATTTTTTTTTAACAATTCGATTGTTAGCACTAAAAATTAAAAAAAATTTGAATTTTTAAAGAAAAATTTTCTGTCTAGCCTTGTCATATGATACTTCTAGCTATTTAAACAAAATTCTTATTCAATTTGGTAAAAATAATTTTCTTTAATTCAACATGTTGACACATCTTCGGAACTTTCATTTCAAATAATTTATTTTCTTTTCCAGGAGTTAAAATAAAATAAGTATAATTATTTCTAAGCATTCGATATAGCTCTCTTGGTTAATAATTAAAAATTTTGCAATTTAATTGACAGAATGAGGCTCAATCGACATATTATCGATGACGGTTTAAGAAAAAAAAATAAGGAAATAAGCATTTTTATTTTGTTTCAATTTTCTTAAAGAATTCTGTTTGGTTTCGTAAAAAGGAAGATTTAATTAATTAGTAATTTAATTATATAAGATTTACTTAAAAGGATAATTTCAAAACTGCTTAATTCAATTGAATTTTTGGGTATTATAAAATATACAAATTTTTATATATTTTATAATTATTTCAAAATGTATTTATTTTTCAACGCTAAGAACGAAATCAGAAAGTCAAGCTTTTTTGAGAATTAACTTCGTTTAAAATTTAAACTTAAATTAAATTTAAAATAAATTAAAAAACTAAAATATTTTTAAGTAATTTATTGTAGAAATTCAACTTTGAAATTTTTACATCTTTTAAACTAAATATTATCAAGCTCTAATCGGATTTTTTTTATGCGTCAAATGTTTTTTTTATTCCAAGTAAAGATTAAAATTTCAATTTTCTAAACCAAAAATAAATTTAATATGAGACTAAAAACGTGAGATCAGCTTTTTTTTTGTCAATTTGATAAAATTAAACAAAATTAAATTGTATTAAACTTGACTGAATCAAGTATTTCCTTAAAACCTCCGGTTTTTGTCATTTTTCCATGTCGATTGAGCCATGTGAGCAAAAATATGCAAATAAAAAAAAGATTTGGTATTTGTACCATTAATTCTCATTTAATTTTTCTTTAAATGTCCAAATCCAAAATTAATTGAAAACTTTAGTACAGTAAGGCTAAATATGCTGAGTATAGTGACAGACACAAAAATAAAATTCAATTCTAGTATTGTGGCTCTCGTTTATAATTTAGATTAGTCTTTTTATAGTAGTTGTTTGGAAATTTTTAGAAAAAAAAAAACTTGACAAAAATTTTGATTAAAAAATCAAGATTTCGGGTTTAATTGAATTCCAACAATACATCCAACAAACTGCAAGAAATTACGGCAAAAAATAGAAACTAGAAAATAATAGTACAAATTAAAACTAACTAATTCTATTTTATAAATAACTTTTATTTAAAAAATATTTAAACGGCATCAAATTTAAAAAATAAAACAATTAAAAATAAATAAAAAATAAAAAGACTTTTTTTGTTCGAAAAAAAGAAAACAATTTAGTTTATTTTAGTAATCAAGACTCATTAATAAAGCAGTACCACGCTTAACGTAATGATCTGGCGTCATGGCTCCTGTTTTAAGATCAACAGCTACTACAAAAGATGGTCTACCACTACCGACAGCCCGATTCGGATAAACATAACATGGACATACGTACATACCTTTACTAACTTTCTTTTTATTTTCAACTGGTTTGAATTGAATAGTTGGCATTGGACACACTAGTTGCATAGGTTCGGGTTCAATTAAACAACTTGCTTTTTTATCCCAAGCAGCTGCTTCTAAGAAAAGACCCTTGACATAAACACCATCTTTTGGTGCTTGAGTTATATATTGATCTTCTGTTTGCATTACTGTAAATTCCCATGATAATGAATCAACAGATATCTTGAAAATCGAAAAAAAAAATTAAAATAAAATAATTTTTTTAAATTAAAAAATGTAGACTATTACATTATTCATTCTAGCAGCTGTTTGTAATACAGCTGTTAAGAAACCGGTTGGGAATGTAAATCCGGACATCCAGAATAAAACTGGTGGTTTAGCTGTTTCGGACCATTTTGCCAATTGATCTACTCTCATTAGCAAATCTCTTGTCCAAGAAGCCAATGGTTTCATTGACGGATACATCTTTAAAAAAAATTAAAATTTTATAATCAACTTAAAGTCGGTACAAAAAAAATAAAAATTACTTTTTGCCAACTAGGAGGTACTCTTGCCTCATAAATACACTTAAATATTTCCTCTAGATCAGACGACATAACAACTAAACCTTTAATACCCTTTTGCAAGGAGACTAGAGATAGATTAATTTCGTCTAATAAAATATTATAGCGCTCGATTTCTTGTAATAAAACAATTTTAAGTGGTGAATTGTCTTCAGAAAATATTTTAACAGTTCCTTCATAGTCTATTTTTTTAGGTAGTGATTCAATAACTTTAGTCGATAATTCCATTACTTCCTCTTCTGTACTCTTGGCATTCGATTTATTTGATGTATTTGTCACTTGAGGTTGTAAAGAAAGTAGAGTATCGAATAGCAAACGAGTTTCTTTTATTTGAGATGCTATATCGGCATTGGGATGTTGACCAAATGCTTCCGGATGATCTGTATTAGGCAACATGTTGACAAAGTCACGATGATTTTGTAAACTACCATCTTTTGGTACATAATAATTAGGCAAATTACTTAATCTTTAAAAAATTAAATAAATTTTAAAATAAAAAATTTGCAATGCTTTTTTTTTTATTGATTTTTACTTGAAGAATGGTTGGAGAGTGTCCTCTTTGTAATAGGTATTCATGTAAGTCTGTAGTAATCTCATATCCCAGTCGTCTGTTACATGACCACCATAATTAACAGATGCAATTAGATATTTCAATGCATCCCATTGAGTGTCCTCGTACATATCCAAATAATTTACCAATATTTTTTCAGACATCTTAAAAATTAAGGTTTAAATTTAGTTTACTTAATCTTGAAAATTAATTTCTATGTCTTTATTTTGTTAGGATATAAATTCAGAATTGAAAAAAAAAAATTATAACTATTTTCCTCCGAAAAAGATTCGAGAAAAAGAAAAATAATTGTTTACACTAGTTTTCCAAAGAATCGATTTTTTTTTAATTTTTTTTACTATATTTTACTTAAATTTAACTTTTTTACTAAAACTTAAGGTTATTTTACGTTAAAATTTTAATTTAATTTTTAAAAAATTAGAAAAATTTCCTATTTTTTCCAAAAATTTGGCTTTTTTAGGATTTTTTACTTTGGAAAATTTATGTAAAATTACCCGAATTCACGTAATTTTTTGGTACACATTGTTTTGTATAAACACTGTATCGTATATTTATAGCAGCAGTATATTTCACACTATTTTTTTTTATTTAAAAAAAATTTTTTTTAATTAAAGAGATTTCTTTATTTTCTTTAAAGATAACTCGAATAGAATCGCTTTCAATTCTTAGGTACTTCTTTTTGAGTTGTTACTGCAAAAAAACATATAATGGTTCAGAAACATTCGTTGAAGTTTTTCTATATTTTATAATGCTTTTTTGCTTTTTTTCGTATTGTGCGTGTCTTTTCTAGGTTTTAAACTTTAAAAGGTTCGGTGATGTATTTTTAAAATTTGAATATTTTTGAAATTTTTAAATTAAATTTTTTCATAAAGGAACATTAACCTGGCAAAAATAAATAACTCAAAGTAAAAAAATAAAATCTTACGTCAAAATCAGAGTCATTGAAACTGTAATTGATATTCCATCCAAGATTTAAGAATTTCTTTCTTTCCAAAAGTACCGAATGGAAAAAGCATAAGCTAAACACTAATTTCTTATATTTATCAGGTTTCTTGCATGCATTAAATTTAGCATCTGTCATTTGGGCATATAAACGTTTCATATTAGCCTTAATACCTTTTGGCGGTTCAGTTGTAATTTTAATACTAGATTGTAAAATGGCTATGGGAAAATCTGGATGTGGACTTGAACTCAACCATAATCTAAAATCTTTATGCACAGAATCAGTTTGTAATTGTTCGACTATTTTATCCAATTGTGGCATCCAACTAAGTGACAGATGACAATTAGCTAAGAACACCCAATTACCTGATTTGGCACCATCTTTAATTCTTCTAGTCGCAATTGCCGCTTGACCTTGACCCAATGATAAACTATTGAACCTATTCGCCATTCCTATTTTATCAGCTAATTCTTTTAAATATTTATTTGGATCAACTCCTGGAGATAAGACAAATATAAGCGGTGTTTTACATGTTGAATCATCATAGACAGCCTTCATGTCTAAGACCGGTGGCTCGACGAATTTAGATCCTAAATTATTTATAATGAATTTATATACACAAAAAGAGACTCGATCGGGTCTTAGCGAACGAACTATTAACATTCGTTGAAGTTCATTTAAAGAAGAATCCCATTCACCAGGGAGAGCTGAAATTTCTGGTTCAGCACTTTGATACCAAGCATTCCAATCTCTTGGATACTGCTCAAAAGACTCTATAATTCCATGGAAATTACCTAATTTTGACAGTTCTGTAATATTATCCCATAATTGATCAGATAACCAAGGACACGGATTGTCCATTTGGTTTTCTCTGTCCAAAACAACACCACCTTTTAGGAAAAATTGATATTCATCCATGTTTAATTTACCGGCGGCTTCGAGAATTTTAACACACATTTGGAATGAAAAAAGTAATTTATGGGCTTCGAATAAAGCACGACATGTCGATCGGTACACAGCGTATGTATGATAATCATTCAACATGTCAATACGCTCTTCTACTTTAGAACTCTTTTGACTCTTTTCGAGTGACATGTTAAATAGGGTTATATAGGAGTCTAATGAGAATTGGTACATAGGATCGACTTTGCCTAAATCGTTTAGTACAAAAAATAGAATAGCTGCTCTCTGAGCACAAGGTCTGTAGCCCTTTAATTTAAAAAATTAATTAAGAATTTTTTTAAAAATGATTCCTTATTAGATTATTGTATCAGAATGAATATTTTAAGATTTTCATTTCTCCTTAAGGAAATGTTTTTAAATTAAGAATAAAAAGTATTTAGAATTGAAAAGGCCTAATGAACCTGAAACAATAAACAAATAAAGAATCCTAAATGAGTTGAAATATTTTACTTCTCTGGTAGCATCGATTTTAATTTCTGTTTGTTCAGCAGTTTGTACAGCCTCAGTAACATCTTTAGATGTTTGTTTCGACACTTCTAAAGTATCAACTAATTCAACATTATCCAACAAACTTCCCTTAGTTTCATTCAATAATCTAAAAGAAAAAAAATTTAAATTGTATAAAAAATTTCTTAAAAAAAAATTTTTTTTTTTTTACTTTAAAATTTGATCTTCTAATTCGACCAATTTATTCTTATTAGCCGCAATTGAAAGCACCAATTTATCTTTTTGTTCTTCCAAATCAGCTCTTTCATTTCTGACTACAATACCCAACAATTGTGCCTCTAAGCCTTGTTCTTTAACAGCAAAATTAATAATATTTGCCTTTGACGAAACCTCTGGTGAATAATTCGGATTGCTTAGTTTAGTTGTCATATAAAATCTAAAACTACTATTATATTCAACTTCTCTATCTCCCAATTTCAAATACCATGAACCACCTAATTTTTTAACTGATTTAGTCAAAACAGGATTGAGCGATGGGTCTAAATCCTCTTTGACATTTTGACACAAACATGGTCGACCTAATTGAATACAAACTTCTAATTGTTTCATATAATCGGGAGTTTGTAAATCAAAAATAGTCAGTCCTTGTTTCCTTTCCATATTCTTTACCCATTTTATAGCTTGGCCTTGAGGATCGACCATTAACGGCCAGCGAGAGCCACGAGTTGCAATGACACCATTTTCCGTACTGAATAAATCACTCGGTAAGCCTTGAATATTCCAATCTCTCACTTGTGTTGGTTTTGATAAGAAAGTGGAAAATTTAAATTCAGGATTGCATGGAATATTTAGACGACGAACTTGCGGAAGCCATATCTTTTCCATTATTTCTTCTCTATATTGCGATAAGAATGGACCCATGTACGACAAGAAACCGGCAGCTAATAAACAATCACCAGGTAAGAAACCTAATTGTATTTGTAAATCGGCAACTGTCTCTTCCCATCTTGTTTTTTCGCCAGCTAAACCTGATATTAGACGTGTAGCACGATCCAACATCATTTCCATGAATTCTATTTCTTTTGTTAATTTTTCTTTTTGAATCATTTTTTCGTCATATTGTTTCTTTAATTCTTCAATTTGACGTTGAATCTAAAAAAAAATTACAAACATAGAAAACTAATTGACAAAATGATTCCCTGGCATAGAAACGTTTTTTGTGCGATAACTTACTATAACCATTACCGTGTCCGTTAAGAATTTTTTTTTTTAAATTTTCCTTTTTTTCTACACTTGTTTTCGGAAAAATTTTTTTTTTTTCAATTTTGATTTTTTTCCAAAAAATTATTTTCGGTAATGGTAATGCCTTTTTCATACCAAATACTTTACGGTTTGAAAAATAAGTTTTGACTTGACTCTTATAAATTTTTTATAATCAAATTTTGTTCTTAAATTAAATTGACTTACATCATCTAGTTTTTTCTTTGCATCTGCTAGAGCATCTTGTTTTTCTTTTAATTGTGCCATAGCTTGATTATATCTCTCTCGTTTAGGTTGTACAACTCTGAATATTTGACCATACATTTCCATAGCTCTAACCCACATACACAAAGATTTAGATGCGAGAGATACACTGCCAACTTTATCCGGTTGAAAGTCGGGATCAGATGTATACTTGTTAATTCTTTTCAATACTTTATCGGGAATATTATCTCTATCGAATTCTTTAAGTGAATTAATAAAATTGGGATCACCGAGTTGACGTTTAGCTTCAGCCCATGTCGGCTCGGATTGCTTCAAAATCATCACTGCTTCCATTACTATTTCGACTAGATCTGGTGGTCTACCATAAGCCTTTACTTCAGCAATATCGTTCTTTTTCAATGAATCTAACGATTTAAGAGCTTCGTTTAATGCTGGCATTGCTTCGTCTAAATCTTTTTGAGCTGCTTCAGCAATAAGTAAACACTTTGATTCTTCTTCTTGAATTTTAGACTGGAAAGCAGCAACAGATTTAGCTTGTTCGTCAGCTTCTCTTTTTTGACCAACTAAAACAATTAAATAATCTTCACATTCTTTTTGAAATTTAGCAGCTTTGGCTTTATTTTCTTCCAAAGTAACTGTCATTTGTTCGACTTTTACTCTAGTATCGATAATTTTCGACAAACCACTTGTTAATTTATTCACTGAATCGCCCAACTCTTTGCGTTTTTCATACAATAATGTTTTATATCCTGATGTGAGCTCTAAGAAATTTGTTGGTGTTACATAATTTCTACGTCTTAACTCCTCGAACATTTTTTTCGACTCATCACTTACTGATTTGTGCATTATTGAAAACATTTGAGCAATATTGGGGCGACACTTTATTAAAAAAAAAAGATGATTAATAAAAAAATCTATAGAATGTTTAAAGCTAAATGATGATCTAATTGACATTGATATTTAATTTTATATAAAATTTGAGTGAAAAAAAAAATTTTTTTGGTGAATTTTTTTCTTATGGTGATGAAGATAAAAAGGAATAAAAAAATCTTTAAGGACATTTAGCAGGGAATTTATTAAAGAATGTAATAACGTGTCTTTTAATGAGACATGCTAGGTGAAATTTTTGGTGAAAATTATAAATTTTAAATTTAGGGAGTACTCTTATAAATTACGAGATCCGATCTACTCTCTTCACTTTATTCTTTGTTTTTAGAAAATTTTTTAATTGTATAAAAATTTAAAATTAAAAGACAGTTTAAACGTCAATAATCTAGGCCAAATAGGAGTTTTACTCAATAAAACCAAGAAATAATTTTGTAAGTCATTTGAATTTATTTGACTCGTACTGGATATGTACCCTCAGTACCAATTGAACAATCTCTTCCCTGAAAAAGCATTCTCTTAAGCTTATTTATAATATGGCTGTGCATATTTAAATTAAAAAAAAAATTCAATTTTAAAGAGATCAAAATTCCCTTCGGAATTTGATCAAATTAAGCCAAATGACTGACTGGTATTGTTTTGAAACTTAAGATTTTAAAATTTTTCAAAATAAATTAAAATTATCCTCTTTGACCCCCTTTTTTTTAGAATCGGAAACTTTCAGTTATTCTTTTTGTCAAATTTTTAGTTGTAATAATTAACCCATAAACATCCTAAAATGTAAATTTTTCTCCTTTTTAATTTTGAAAAAAATAAAGTAGAGAGAGTAAGTATTTTCTTTGTGAAGTCATATTTCCATCTATAAGTGTAAGAGCTTTCCATTTTAATTTTGAATTACAACAGTGAAATAGAATTTAATATTTTAAAAATTAAGCTCCAAAATTTTGTAAAAAAAAAATTTCAATTCTAATTTTGGAGTTTAATTATTTTCTTTTTTTGTCGAAATACTACACATTTATTTGTACACAAAAATTTAATTTTTTCTGTTAAATACCTCTTCGAAACTTTCCTGAAAGAAAAATTTTAATTAAAAATAATTTTAAAAAAATTAAAAAATTAAAAAAAAAAATTTATCGAATAAAAATATTTATATACTTGTTCGCTTCCTTCTAGATTTACATTTGATAAATATCGCTCACCAACTTCAAGTAGAGCTTCTTGATTCCATTCATGGAACATATCAATAGTTGTACAATTAACTAAAGCTGGGTACATACGAATTCTATTTCTGAACGGTTCGCCAACAGGACTCATACATACAATAACATGTAAATTAGCTTTTACTCTATCTAATAAGAAATTGTATATTGCTTGATTATTTTCATCGATTCCATGTTTCTTGGCCTCTTTAAGCAAATTATTTTTGATCTCCTCCATTTCTTCTGGCTTGTATAAATTAGGAACTTCACCACTACTTAAAATATTATTAATATCTTCCAAGAAAGCCTCTTCAACTACTTGTGTATCGACAAAAATAAATGTTGTTTCTTTATTATTAACACCAGCTTGATTGTATAAACGCTTTAAATCTTCTCTAAATTCAGCACGTTTGTAATTTTTGGACACTTCAATTTGGAAATTGGTGTATAGACATATAAACGAGGCGAGTTTTGATAAACTTTGACGACCACTACCACCAATACCAATAAGTAACATGTTACCTCTTGGTTGACGAATAACTCTTACAATACGACAGACTTTAAAAATGAAATTTTTTTTTCATAGAGAATTTATATAAAATATAACTAAAAAATAATTTAAAAGTATTAACCATGTTCAATAGCGTCTCTGAAAAGAACAATGTCTATTGGTATTTGACCAGGATACTCATTATAGTCTATTAAATTTTTTTCCATTTGATTTTTTAATTTTGGAAATTCGACAATATCCTCGTAAATTTGATCCGGATTCATAAAATCGGCTGAAATAAATTTTTAGTTGTGCTTAATTTTCAAAAAAAAAATTATAAAATGACTGCTTCTTTTCTGTTTAAAAATGTACAATTAAGTTTTTTTTTTAAAGTTGAATTTCCTATTCAAAATAAATAAATGACTATGGCTTAAAAATTTAAATAACCAAATTTTTAATTAAGAGGTGCGCCAGGTACAATATTGCGGTCTTAGCTCGTGATAAATCCAAAAATTTTGAAAATTACGGCACCAAAAATTTATCTATAGGCGCTCCATAAAAAAATTAAAATTGAAACTAAATGCGGTTATAAGTAAACTTTTATAAAATAAAATTACGAATTAGGGACATGCGTTAAGTTTTTGATATTCTTTTTAAAAAAATCAAGAAAAATTAAAAAATTTTTTTTCGGTTGATATTTTTTCGCTTTAATACCTTGAGCCAATTTACCAAATACGAGACCGAGCCTATCTATTTTAGATTTAAATACACCAAAATCAATAAATCAAAAACAAACAGTCAAAACCAATTGTAAATAGTTCGTAAATTTATTGGCTTGGAGTTATTGATAAAATGGCGCAAGGAATTAAAGCGAAAAAATATGAAGCAAAAAAAATTTTTTTTAATTTTTGTCGAATTTTTTAAAAGAAAAAAAATGTTATAGGACTCAATCTGAAGTTAAATGACCAAGTATAGTGTCATTTTTTTATTTTAAATCCAATGTTAATCTTGATTTCAAAGTCAGCGGTCCTATGACATAATATTTTTTAAGTGGGAAAAAGGATGAGAGAAAAAATGATTAAAAAAATTCACATTTAGGTTCATGAAAATCTTTTTCATCTAAATTTTTTTCACATAAAAGAGTTTAATTGAAAAAATCTCAAATACATCCTCAACTTTTGCTACGAACTTACTTCAGAGCAACTTCGAAAGATATCAACTTAAACGGAAAATATATTTTACATCAAATTCCAGTGTATGAATCTTATGGCAGAAACTTTTTCAGACCAAAATTTAAAATAGAAAAATCTTTAAAAATAAATCTCACGTCAATTACTTAAACTTATTTAATTCGAAAAATATTCTGCCTTTATAATCATTTGAGAGAAATAAAAAGCTTTTATTTTAGAGCTGAATTATTTTTTTAAAACTTAAAGGAAACGAATATGATAATCAGAAAGTTTTCGTCGGCATGTTAAAACAACAATCCCGCTGAATGGTAAATCACCAGGCTTTGCCGACTTGTAAATGTTAGACTATTTTATCTTTGTAAAGGGAAACTCAGTTTTTCTTTGATTTTGATTCGTCAATTTTTATCTTTACAACCTCCTAAAAAATCGGTATTAATTTAATAAAAAAAAATTAGGAAGTCATCATACATTATTAACTTTATGTAAATAAATGACTAAAAAAGCAATCATTATATAATCTTTTTTATTTTAAACTAGACTTACCAAAAATAGGTGGTTGTTTATTAGGACAAATATTATGAAATGTTTGTTCAAAATGAGTACCCAAATTCTCACTTAATAAACCAATAAAAAGCTCTCTATCCTTATCATCAACCAATCTATCAGCAAATACTCTAAAGCACTCATGAATCCATAATCTAACCAATGTTTGCTTATTTGTATGCAATCTCTTATCACATCTCAACAAACCCTGAAAAACTTTTGAAATATCTCTCAAATTAAACAAATAATGTATTTTAGTTGGTGTTGGTAAAAATCTTTGTACAACTGATTCATAAATTTGTAATGTTGCTTTAGTCATTATATCACCCAATGACTTAAACTCATCATCAAAATCTTGCAACTTTTGATTAATCATCGAACCAAAAATTCGATTGATCTCATTCTCTTGTGGAAACGTCATATTTATTAAATTAAATCGACTCTGTAATCTTCTCGATATAACTGTACGACCTCCTCCAGGTGGTCCCATTGACGCCATCAAAAACACATCTTTAATATGTTTAGTCGTTTGTTTTTTTCTATCATACCAAAAACCAAAATCCAACCACAAACGAATAAGTTCTAATGGTGGTTGAGAACCGTAGACATCTTTAGCCGGCATATTAAAATCATCTATAAATGTCAATAATTTTTTACCACCTAAAGGTACATAGACACCTTTAGTCCTCTTTTCAACTCTGGACTCAATTATTTCTTGAACATTTGTAGAAGATGTTTGAGCTGATATATTTATAATTAGAACACTGTATTCAAGAGGATCTAACTCGTTAAGTACACTTTGTGCAACTGATGTCTTACCAGTACCAACAGGACCAGTTAATAAAACCGGATGTTGTTTCTTAACTAGACCAGCTACTAAATAGTCATATCGAACTGTATCAACAGTTGGAACTATAATTTTATAAAATGGTATTTCCGAATTATATTTCCAACCACCTCTTAATTTTTCTTCCCATTGAACCCATGTTCTTTGTTTAGTATCTACATAATACTCATAGACACTGTCTTTATTCGGGAATGTACCTTCTAATTCACGAATAAACGAGTCTAATTTTTTGCGCCCATCTTCGTCGACCGATGCACCTATAGACCATATGACACAGAATAAAAACCACATTTCGCACATACGTGTAAAATACTCCTCTCCTTGCGGATCAATTCCGTTCTCTTTAGTTCCAAATGTGTCAAATAAATTACACATTGATTTAATACCATTCAATTCGGCTATCGGTATCAATTCTTTACAATTTAATTTTTTAAAATTTAATATTGGTTTTATGTATTTGTTTACTAAATTTCTTAACTCATCTTGAAGTTCTTTTTGTTTTTTACTCGAGATCCATGATTCCATATGTGGTTGCCAACCTAAATCTAAATAATCACAATAGACTATACCACAACGTGATACAGTTGCAGGTGAAGCTACAGCTAGATCTTCAGTCTCGAATAAGAGAGACACTTGTTCGGGCATGGCTATACGCTCACTATTGATTAAAGTCAAAATTTTGTTATCATCCATAACTGAGTTCATACTTTCAATCCATACGGCATCGACAGGTGAATCGAAAAATATCCATTTTTCATCTGGTTTCTCATCACCGCAACAATTTCTCATAACTGATGATAAAATACCATCTTGCCATTCATTTGTACTCAAATCAAATTCACCGTATAACTCACCCAACGAGACTGCTTTTGGATTAATTGTATACTCTTGGACTTTTTGATAGCCTGGTTCACCCTCTCGATTAAGACGAGTGAGAGTTTTTTTCAGTGTTTTCCAAGCTACTGTTTTTCCCGATTGAGTCCTACCTACTAACATGACGGAATGACGTGAATTTTTAGTCTCAAACAATTGAATTACTTTATTTATTGAACTGAAATTAACTTGTAGATTTTCTTCGCGGAGTTCTTCTTCAATAGCTTTTTTAAATCGAGAATAGTCAATGGCTGGAGCCTCGACACCAGGGAATAAATCAGAGACTATGGCATTGAATAGTGGTAAATCAACTGCAGTCATTTTAGGTATATTCATATCTTTCATAGCTAATAAAAGAATTTCTTCATCTGACATGGTTGGATTGGCTCGTTTCTTACGACCAGCATGTCTTAATACACTAGTTAGACCTCTTAGACCAAAATCATAGTGATCTTGTTTTGATAATTGTTGTGTTGAAAGTTGATATAAAGTGTAGACTTTTTTTGCAAGTGTTCTCGTATTGCTAAAGCCTTCACCGAAGAGTAGAATTTCAGCAATATAATTCGAATCGGGTACAACCATTGATATTGGACGAAACATAGATTTTAAATTATCTGGTAATTCAGAACGTCCAGCATAACCTGGATTCATAGTTATGAATATACCGCATGATGGTACTAATTTAACTGGATTCTTCTCTATGCTTACAGTTGATGATTTACTTTGTAATGCGTCTATAATTGACAAAATTTGTTGAGCTACTACTGATAATACTTCAATGTTTATACGGTTAAATTCATCAAAACAACCCCATGCACCAGTCTTTAAAAAAAAATTAATTTTTTTAATCAATCAAAAATTGAATCCCTCTTTACTTATTTTTTTCTCCTATAATGAACAGCTTTTGGGAAACTGTATTAAGAGGAAATTTAATTACGCAAATTAGTAAATAATTGATTACCAACAGTAAAAAAATACTATTATCCACAGATATGAAGCTTTTAAATACAGATCGCTGTTAAACACAAAAATTATGTGGTTAATAGCAAATTAAAATAAATTATAATTACCGTAAATTCTCGATAGTAGTACCGGTATAAATTCGAAAACTTCCAAAAATGTACCAATATAAAAAAAATTATCCTAACAAGCTAAAGATTCAGCAGGTTTCGAAGCTTTATCAGTCAGTATAGATCCTTTTTCAAATTTTTCTAAATTATTGAAAACGTGCCTCGTTTAATTGTGACATTAAATCATCCAATAAAAAAATTCGTAGAACTATAAACCGGTTGAGAATTGCTAGTTTTCTCTTTTGCATAAGTATCTTGTTTTCATCATATACAATAATAATGTTTACAATAAGTTTTTTCTAAAATCTTTAAAAATTGTGAAAAAAGTTTAACACTCAAAGGCCCGATTTTTTTATACCTTTAAGGACCAAGCGGGTTTTTTTAACCCTTCAATCTTTTATACAGTTTCATGACTAAATTTTTTTATGAAATAAATTAATTTCACTTATTTAGGTTATTATTAAACCTTTTACGCTATTTTTGGTAATTTCGCTTCAATATTTACGTCATTGAATGGATTTTAAAAATAAATTTTTATGAAAACAAACAAATAATAGGTTCACTTTTTATTAAGATATTGGTCGCATTTTTTAGGGGTTCGCTGCCTAGAAAATTTTGATTTTGATTTTTTTACACAGTTTTACCTAATTATTTTCATTTTTGATCATTATAACAAAATTTGAGTCCTCCCATAACCGTTAGTACCTTGTGTGAGAACCCTTATCAGTAATTCTTTTTTATCTTCTTTTTAGTCAATATGTTTTTTGGAAATATTGATCAATTTTCGGTTTTTACAAATTGTCTTTATCAAAAAACCCTTTAAATTCATAAATTATCAACTTTAATCTTTTTTTTTATTTTACCCTCTCCAAATTCTACTTCATTCCCGATACCCAGAATTTTTTATTGAATTCAGTGATCATGAGGATAAAGAGGAAAAATTACGCTTATAAAGAATTTTACATTTTTTTATTTAAGTTTTAATAGAAGTAAAAACTTAAATTTTCAAGCTTTTAGTGTAAAGCTTTTAATTTTCACAATCGATACGGTTAAAATAAAACACCGGGTTCAAAAAACCCGTTTGGTCCTTTAAGTATAAAATTTTTTTTTTCGGAAAAAAGTTTACATAAATTATCAAATTCATATTTTTTAAAAAGGTTTCCTAATTTCAGATAAGCTAGGAAAAGATTGGGTTCGAACAATTTTTTTTTCGACCAATAGATAACTTTAAAGGACAAAAACGGGTCGTAAAAACCCGCCGGGCCTTTGAGTGTTAATTTTCTTTAATTTTTGATATGGCTAAATGAATTTCTGTTCTAAAAATTTTTGTACAGAATGTTACTTAATAATAATACTGTCCACATCCTTTCTGAATTTACTTTTTAGCTTGCTAGAAATAAATCCGATACAAGAGCAACAGTTTAATAATAGAAAAGGTGTGTTAAAATGGGAGTTAATTACAAAATTTTCAGTCGTATTTAAAAAAACTTTAAAAAACTTACTTGAGCTAGACCAGAAAAGTATCTACCCATAGATTGATAGTCAAGACCTTCTGAACAATTTATAACAATGACCCAAATAGCTAGAGATTTACCCAAATCTTTAACAGTTTCTGTTTTACCAGTACCAGCCGGGCCTTTTGGCGAACCGCCTCTACAATTTTGTAAAGCAGTAGTTAAAGTCATGTAACAACGATCAGTCAATGGTGTTATGACTAATCTACCAGAATTACCAATATACTCATAACCATAAGCAAATTCAGTAGTTGTTTGTTTAACTAAGCAATCATCTTTTTCACGATCCCAATAGACTCTCAATTGCATGAGCCATTCAAATCCATTAACATCATTGGTATTTGATTTAGCTAATTTTTCAATTACATCTCTTGCATGAATTTCAATTGTAACTAAAGCTACTATTTTTGATCTCATCATCTTGGTCAAATTTCCCCTAATTATTTCTGTAAATTTATTTAACATGTGAGTTTGTTTCTTTTTGAGACTCTTCAACGGTTTCTTATCACTTCTGGCTTTTACTTGTTGTAATGCTCGTGTACAATCAGCCGTCCATTGCATTTGACTTGCTGTGATACATAACTGGCCAGGCCATTCTTTCAACCATTTGTCTCGCTTGCTTAGATTTTTTTTCAATGCTGCTTTACACTGACGCAATAAGTCTTTTAATGTACTTCTCATTGTACTTTCAACATCGCATAACCAAGCCTCGACTGGACCTTCCAAAGTCAATGGACCTGTAAATGGCACTTCTTCACCATCTTGCGAGAACATACTTAAAGCCTCTGTCTTTGATCCCATAGTTGCTTTTTGTAATTTAAGAGATTTGATATTATCGAATAAATTTTTAAAGTGTTTTTGTACAGCCGGTGGATTTTTAGATTGGCCTAAAATCTCCAATAATTGATCGTTTGATATAAAATAAAATCTTGGAAATATAATTTTTTTTGTTTCTAAATACATGTCTAGAGATTTTTGTATATTTTCTAATCTTGTATTCATTTCGTTGAGTTGTTTGTCTAAGCCTTCGTGATGAGTGGCTCTATAGGCATTAGGGTCTTTGGTTATACGTACCATTATTGTCTTCCAAGAGTTATTTAAATATTCGAATTCGACAGTTTCTTTAGGTAATTGAGTTCGAATGTCTTCACCGGCGAATATGTTTTCTAAATATAACCATTGACGTTGAACTGTTAGGAGAGCTTCAGTTACTTCTAAAATACGAGATATGTCTCTTTCCCATTTGTCAACTTCTCGAATAAATGGTTTGACAAAACGAGATGCTTTATATGTTGATAACATCACTTGATCATCTTCAACTGCTTTCATTGCATCATCCGTAGATCTTTAAATATTTTTAAATTTAATCAAAGTTAAATTTGACTAAAATAAATTATTCAGTTGTGAGCTCTTTTTCCTACTTTATGAAGGATTTTTAAATTACTTCTCATTAAAGTCAAGAATTTATTGAATTAGCAGCAGATAGGGCACTTTATTTTACTAAAAGTTCCTTTACCGAGTAAATGTAAATAATGATTTACCGTAAAACCTTGCTTATAACTTATAGATTTTTAGTCGCTTATAAGTTATAAGCGACTAAAAATCTCTCTTTTGAAGCTTGAAATCATCCTAAAGGTAATACGGTACTTTATTTACTTCATAAATTTAAAATAAAAAACGGTTTTTAGTGCCAAAGTTTTCATTTTGATTTTAATTTTGGGTAAATAAATTAGGTTCAAGAAAATTAATTAATATTTTTCAGAAATAATTAAAAAATTTCAAAAAATTAAATAACACTTAAATTTAAATAATACTAACAATAAATTTCAATTAAAATTATAAAGTCACACAAAATTTTTTTTCATTTTTTGATTATTTACCGAGAGTAATGACAGGTTTAAATTATAAGTAAATAGGAAAGGTCTTTTTCCGAAAAAGCAAAGCTTAAAATTATGATTCTGACACCGTAACATTTTTCAGCATAAAATGTTAAGAAATGTTACGGTTTTTTATTTTAGGGTTATAAATGCCAAAATGAACTGTTGAACTGCTAGAAACTTCCTGTTGCCACTTAAACTTGTAAATTTAATTAATTTTCAAGTTCGAGTTTCAAAGTTAATCAACAGGCTAGTGTCCTTATCTATTGCTAGACTGATTAACACTTCATTCATTCATAAAATAAAATAAATTGTTTTTTTTTTTAATTATTTAAAAATATAAAAAAAAAATTTTTTTTTAAATGTTCAAAAAAAAAAAATATAAATTTTTCTATTTTTCAAAAAATATAACTTTTAAAATTCAAATTTGATTTATCAGAAATTTTAATTGATTTTTCATAAATCAAGTTTATTGTTTTAAACAATTTAAATGTACGAAACTTTAGTACCAATTATCAACAATAAATTATCTTGAATATATTCTTGAATAAATATATTTAAATGTTTTTTCACCACTTTTTGATTTTATAGAAAATTTTGAAAATTAAATAAAGTAAAGGAAAATTTACAAGTAAAGTAAAGTTCCCATCCCTATTAGCGGAGTTTCACAAGGTTTTTGAAGTGTCATGATTAAAGGCTAAGTTTTCTTTTATTTGATTTCTTATAACCTCGAAATCAGGATAAGTAATTTTTTTTTGAATTGTGAAAATTTTGCTTAAAATTATCACATTTCGCGTAAATTTCCTTGAACAAACTTAAAAAAATATAATTACTTGATTTTATAATGGCCTTTATCTTTATGTGCTGCTGTTTCGAAGACTGTAATCTCCCATTTTTCATTGATAGCTCTCAAACCCTAAAAAAAAAACAAACAAAATTTTAACTAATATTATATTTGAATTTCAAATAAAATGAGTGTAAAATACTTTTTCAATCTCAAATTCCTTTGAGGCAGCTTCGGATACTTCATTAATTAAAGAAGCATTTTCTTCAAAATGAAGTTCAATTATTCCCTCTAAAGTAAATGAATCAGCATTCTCATCAAATTGTTTATTCGATTCGTCTTTAATTTGATTCCAATGTCTATCTCTCATTGCTTTATTATGTAAATCATTAACTAAAGGCATAGTACGTCTAAATCTATCGACTTTAGTTTTAGTTATTTCAACAATTTCCCAATTTTTTTCTCTCAAATCACGTGACATTTTGACCAATTTTTTAAATTCGGTCTGAGCATAGTCATCCATGTCTCTAGTTTCGAGTGTTTTGAAAATAGTTGCTTTCCAACCATCATAATGATCATCCCATTGTTTAGCCAATTGCCATACTTGTTCCAAGGCCTCGATGTCTTTTTCCAAATTTTGTATTTCTTTTGAAAATGGATGATCAATACGAAATATTCCCAAACCACGACGTAATTCTTGTTCGTCCTCCTTGAGCTTAGCTAATCGTTGTTTCATTTGTTCAATCATCGATAATGCTTCATCTGGCTTTAAATCAGCCGAAAATGGTCCTTTTGTTCTAAAATCATTGACCAAATCACCAACACTTTTCTTAAAATCTTCTGATTGTTGAAGTAATTTTGTTTTAAAGCGATCTTTGTGTTTCTTTAACATTTCATCAGCTTCTAAAAGAGTTTGCTTATATGTCTCCCATCTTCCTGGTAAAGCTTTCAATAATTCAGTTGTCTTTAAAAAAAAATTTTAGTCAAAATTTGATAAATCATCAAACTTTAGCTTATTTGGTGGATAATAAAAATAGCGACCTGTCTTTTATTTTTAAATTGTCACTTCAATAATTTTCGAAAAATCATAAAATTAGCTGCTTACCATTAGCTACTCAATAAGGATTAGACTTCTTAGTAATCTTTAAAAATGTTAAGTTTATCGGAAATTTGCTTAAGTATTAATGAAAAACATTTAAAACAGCAGAGCTAATGAAAAAATGGAGTAGCCGTACCGTAGACCGTACTAAAAAGCGTTTTTATCTGAAAAATGTGGGCTGATCAATTTTGTGACAAAAAAGTCAATAATTTAGAATAATTTTGAAAATTTTAAAAGCTTAAGGAAAAGATAAAGTAGTTTAAATTTTAAATTGTAAATATTTTTTCTGTCAAAAAATTTCCTTTAAAATTTTTCTGAATAAAATAAATGATCAGCTGGTCACAAAATTGATCAGCCCACATTTTTCAGATAAAATTTGAGTTTATCAGAAAATGAAATTGACAATGGCTAAAATTTTATTTTCACCATTTTTTTCCTTATAATTAATTCCTTGAACCTTTTTTTCACGAATTTTCAGGTGAGGTTTTTGGTGCGCTTTTTAGTACAGTGTACGGTTCGCGTACGCTTTGGCACGGTTCACCATTTTTTAATTAACTGTGTAGTGTCTAATTCATAAAATTATTTTTTTCAATGATCAAAAGAAAACAAAAGTTTTGGTCGATCTGTTGCGAATGATTTTATGATATTTTTAAATATTTTTATCAAAACTCACAGGAGTCCCCCCACAACACCCCTTAACTTAGTCATTAACACTGTCATAGAAAACCGCATATTCTTAGTGATCTCTCAGACATTTGGATGGGATTGTACAACCAATTGTTTTTGGTTAGGTTAAATTACTTCCCAGCAAACGTTCGAGGAGCAAAGAATTGCATAATCTGCTCATTTAGCCAAGGTAATGTAATCTGATGTTTTATCGATTTATTTTGAAATTTTTTAGTTATAATATTGATTACCAGGTCATCCTGTGACTATCAGAACAATTTTTTTTTGTAGAGTCTAAGAGTCAAAAGTTTAGGGTTCTCGATTCTATTTTGAATGAAAATCGAGCAAAAAAAACATTCAAAAAAAAATATGTAAAAAAAATAAAATAATACCTCATCAGGAATTGCGACTTCATACTTTTGTAAAACATTAAATTGATCATTTAAAGGTGAAAATTGCTCTTGAATATTCGGTAAATTATTTTGTAATGATTCCAAAAGTTTATAACTAGAATCCAAATCGTAATGGGTCTCAGGAGGTACTAATACTTTTTGAGTATTTTCCTCGAAGTATTTGATTAATTTAATCAATGATTGTGTAGCTAATTTCAATAGCAACGAAGTTAATCTATTTTGCCATTCTTGACAATGACCCAATAGACTAAACTTTAATGGTGAACAATCCAACAAAATAAATTGTATTGTTTGAATAGTCTCTTGTATTTGAATATTATTTTCGACTTCTGTATAACGCGCTATATCACCATCAAATAAAGAAACCATTGGATTACGTTGTTCATATCTCAATAGGAAAAAGTCTTTATTAATCTCCCATATCTCTCTAAAATTATTCCATGTTGCTAAATAAAGCTCTAATAACTTCGAATTATTCTCCATGCCATTCGAAATTTGCTGCTCTATTTTTAATTTATCCTCATCACGATTTATATTCAAATAAATTGGTATTTTATTCTTGGGAAATATGTCATATTTTGATTTAGTAATGCTTGATATTGAATCAGTTAAGTGATATTGACCAATTGAATTGACCAAATGAGCTAATTGATCCTGAGTCGGACTAAAATTAACTCTGTATTTGGTAACAAAAGTAGCGTGTTCATCACTAGAACCGAATTGAGCAGGAACATGTTCTTCATAGGACTCTAATAAAACACTAACTTTAAATAGTGGATTGGGCGTTGATTTTCCATCACCATTAATTGCCTTTGATAATTCCAAAAGTGAATTTTTAACATTCAGTCTAAATGCTTCTTCAAGCATTCGATGCATTTTATCTATAAGTTTATTCCATTCACGTTTGACCTCTTCAGAATCATCTTTTTTAAATATTTCATGTATGGATTTGAGAGTGTGCTCAATGTGATCATAAATTTCGGATAATTTAATCGACATTGTTTTTCTATGTTTGATTTGATCTTCTTCGAATTCTAAATTCTCGAATATTTTTCTCGAATCAATTTTGACAAGTAGTAATTCGCTAATTTTTTTCGATTGTCTAAAACACAACATAAGCGATTCTTTGTACTTGTCGACTATTGTTTGTAGCTCACTGGCATGACGTCTACATGTCGATATAAATTCCTCAGCTGCTTGTGATTTTGTCCATGTTAATTTATTGAAGCCTGGTTGTATTCTTTTGTCCAAATTTTTAATTCTTTCTTTGAATAAACCACGCTCTTCGCGACTAAGTGAACTTATAATTCGATTATAATCGAATACAATTGTTAGAACATTTTCTCTAGTATTTCTTATTTCGTCTTTTTTGCCGTATGCATCAGTGCAATAGTGAGGTATTTCAAAGCCTAAACGCTCCCAATAGTGAATTTCTTGTAGAAGTTTTAATAGTTTACTATTTAAGTTTACATCAATCATTCCATCTAATTCCAAACTCTTTTTCAATAGAGGTACTTCAAGAAGTTTAAGAGGATCCTTAAAATTAAATTTGTAATTTTTATATATTTTAGAGAAAAAAATTATAATTTTTGTTGCTTACGTTTTCTAAACTAAATGTCCATTCATTGAAACATTTACGCATGAATTCATCTAAAGCATGAGCAGTTTGTTTATATTGTACTCGAGCTTCATCACCAACACCAGCTGATGGTAAGAAATGGGCCATATTTAAAATTAACATATGTTTTTCAATTCTTCGTTTTAGACCTCTAGCCCACAAAGCAGCGCCGGCATAATTTGGATGCATGCGTTCAAGAATTACATTTTTAGATGTTATATCACGTTTAACAGAGTTTAAGTCCTCCATAAACAATTGATAAATGTCTACTGTTTTCTTGTCTATAGTACGTCTGATAGTCTCTCTGGCACTTAAATGCATAAAAGAGTCTAATATTTCGACACCTTGTTCAACGTATGTAATTGTGTCGAATGCTGCATTAATTACATTTATGACCATAACTTCCATTTCTTTAACAGCTGAACGAAATTTGTTATAATCCTCGTGCCATGATGTTGCTTTTACATCTAAAATTGTCGATTTGACTTTGCGTAATTCGAGTAAATGACGATTAAATGTAAGTTCTATTTCGGCTAAGTTTTTTGCTATTTCAGGACCCTTTTGACCGCCGAATATTGGCAATTTTCTTTTTTCACCATCTTCATAATTGGCGAAAAAAACTTCACAATCACATATCTGTTAAAATATTATTTAGTTAATAATTTTTTTAAAACAATTTTTATTTTTCTTATAAAGATTTTCAAAAGAATTTTATTCGACTTGATCGAATATTTATTTTTGCCTATAGGTAAATATATTCAAAATATTAATACTCGTTTAATTTTTAAGTAAAAAGTCAAACATTTAATTTAAAGATTAAGTTTGGAGTGAGGAAAACATTTTGAATTGAATCATTTTAATTCAGAAGATTTTTTTTCATTTTTAGTTAAGATTATTTATTTATACATTTACGTAAGTATTAGCTTGATCGAGTGGTGCGAAATCTTCACACAGCAGAGACTACAGCCCAATTTTATACTCGGGTCGAACCTCAGACCTTTAGTGCAGAAATCGAACATGCTATCCATTCTTCTATCCATGGTTCATTCATAATTTTACATAAAAATGAGCAATTAAACAAGTAAATTTTTAGATCGAAAAATTTACAGTAGTTCTTATGATTTTTTAAACTTTTTTTAAGAAAACGTTAGAAAGTGTTAGATGAAAATAAATAACGTTAGATATTCAGTTAATAAAAGAAAAAAGTGTTAGAGTCGTGAAAAAAGCGTTAGGGTAGGGAAATAAAGTGTTATGGTGGTGAAATAAAGCGTTAGAGTGGTGAAAAAAAGCGTTAAGGTAGGGAAATAAAGCGTTAGAGTAAGGAAAAAAAGCGTTAGAGTGGTGAAAAAAAGCGTTAAGGTAGGGAAATAAAGCGTTAGGGTAGGGTAAAAAAGCGTTAGAGTAAGGAAATAAAGCGTTAGAGGAGTAATAAAACGAGTTAGGCCAAGGTAAGTGTTAGACTGGTAAAAATAGCGTAGGAGTCCTGAAAAAAGTCATAAGAAAGGTGAAAAAGTGTTTCAAAATAATTAAATAATTTCTTTATCATTATTTTGTTCCAAATTTGTGTTTAAATTTTTTGTTTCAACATCGAAAGAAAGGCTTAAAAAAATTTTCCTAAGTATTTTAATCGAGACTTCATTTTATACCTTATTGATTCTTTCTTAACACTATTTTTTAAGTATTATCGCTGTTTTTCACCAACCAATTCACCACCCTAACACTTTATATCCTCCCCTAACGCTTTATTTTTCTACCCTAACACTTTATTTCTTTAGCCTAACGCATTATTTTTCTCTTCAGAATTCGATTAACGCTATGCCTTATTTTAATAACGCTTATTTTGTAAGAATAACGATCCAAAGTTTCCTATAATAACACTTATTTAGTAACGTTGTTCAACGCTTTTAGTGAAAAAATCGTAATAACTACTGTAGATACCCAATTACCCACATGCCTATTTTTTAAAAGAACTAGTGGCTCTAAAAAACAAATTTAAATCCATTCTTATATGAGTTTAATGTTCAGTTTTGATTTGATCTTATTTCTTTACTAAGTAATTGATTAACAAACTTTTCGGTAAAATTAAATTTAATTAATAAACATTCTATCTAATATAAAGGTTATAAAAAAAATCAAATAGCACTTAAATCATATGTAATTCGATCGATCTTTTAATTGTAAAGAAATATTTTTAAAAAATTATTTTTAAATACCGTAAAACCTTGTTTATAGCCCTTGGGTTCTACTTTTTTTTGATGATCCCCCACCCCTATTAAACTCGGGTATAACTCCATACTTTTTTCAATTGAAATTCAAATTAGCCCCTGGTTAAAAATATAAAAATTAAAAAAAAATCTAGAATTGTGCTTAAAATTTTTTCTTTAAATTTTTGCATTAACCGAGCGTATTTTTTTTTCAAGTTTTCATATAGCCCCATGAGGGATTAAAATTTAATCCCGTAAATACTTGTACATTAGGCTTTTTTACATTTTTACAAAACAAAATCGATTAAATTTAGGGCAACCCCATCAAATTTTAAATTCATTTTTAACTTAACCCCTGGGGTAAAACAAATTTTTGATAAAATTATTTACTGCCTTCTCCCCACAAACTTCGCATATAGCCCCATCCATTTTTCGGATATAGCCCCTGGAGCTTTAAGCAAGGTTTTACGGTATTTATTTTTTTATTACTAAAGAACTCATTAAACCCCGAGCGTTTTCCTGCACATTCATCCCATATTTATTGAAATGTTAACGTAAACGCTCGTTCATAATTGCGCAATTATACCCAAAAATCGCCATAAAGTTAAATGTAATTATAGCTGAATAGAAGGTTTTTTTTAACCTAATATAATTACATGTAACTATTATGATTCTAAAAAGATCCTCTTAAATAAATCCTTGAAATAAAATTCTTTTTTTTTGTCTTTACAAGATTATAGGAACTTATAAAAAAAAGTTTACTTCAATCAAGTCCTTGCATCTTTGTATAAAAGCATCAATTTGAGCAAATATTGTCGTTTTGTCCAAATGCCATTCTTTGTTACTAAATCTTTCATGAACTTTAACAGACTTTAAAAACAAAACAAAAAAATTAATTTTAAAATCTAAATTAATAATTAAGTTTTTTATTTTACATTGTTATATATCTCTTTCCAATTATTGCAGCATTCAATACATTCATTTAAAGCTTTTTTACTTGAGGTAACATAACCATCAAATATTTTGTCTAAATTAATAGCTGAGCAACATCTTCTAATAACCTCATTACTCACTTTACGAAACATAGCAGTTAATCTTTCTCTAGTATTATAATAATCAGAATTAGTCCATATGACACGAATTATATTTATAACTCTAGGTAAGAGTTTAGATATTTCTTCTGGCTTAGCATCGGCCAATTCGTGACTTGGATCTTTGAGTACTAATAAAAATTTGAGATTATTTTCAGCTTGGCGTGATCCATCCTAAAATAAAATATATAAAAAAAAATTAATTTTTAAATATTTATTTTTTTCAGTACTTGTATTTGTTTGGCAAGTTTGACAAATGAAGTAATATAAGACGATTTAGCTGTGTCTAATATTTTTGTTATTTTTTTAACCGATGGCTTATTTAATTGTTTACTAATTCCTGTCAAGTCCTGATTTCTAGCTTTCCAAAAATCAATTTCTTCTAATGGACCAGCTGTCTCATCCAAACCGGACATGTCTTGTGAGTTTAATACATCTTTTAACTGTCTTGACCAATGTATAACACAAGCTTAAGTTTTTTTTTTTAATTTTTTTTTTCATTCGAAAATTTGGTAAAAATGAAAAATTACTTTCTAGACGTTGAACTAATTCTTTATTTTTAGAAGCTACATCTACTGGTAAGTCTAAGCCCTCTTTGGGAATATACAGAACAGTCACACCTTCCATTTTCCATGTTGTGTCTGTCAATGAAGCTAAAAATCTGTGTAATTGAGCCGAAAAATCATTTTTTATTGCTTAAATTAGAAAAATTATTTAAATTGAGTCCTAGTTGTAACCTTTATAATTAATATTTTGAAAAAAAAATACAAATACATTTTTATCCCCCCCCCCGTTTAGTAAAAAAAAACGGTGTTGAATTTTATCTCATTATAATTTTTTTTAATTCATAAAAACTTACTATCTGGCCAAGTTTTATTTCCAAAGAATAAAGGAGCATAAAGACCGGATGTTAGACGAAGTAGACTAGTCAAATATTTTCCACCTAAAGTGCCGTATTGTACATATTTTTGAAATAATTCTTTATTATTGATTTCCTCAGTATAATGAGATTTAACAAAAAAACTAAATTGATGTACTGGTGTAGATGGAATTTCTGATTGAACTCTCAAAATTAGTTCTTCTTCTTTCGGATTAGGTCGATCTAAATAGAAAACAAGAATTTTTTTGTCAACTCGTTTCAAAAAATCATCTATTAAACTATCATGTTCTTCTTTCCACATTTCATTACTTAAACCACTTATTTGAACAAGATGTTTAATGTAATTACTCTTAAAATAATAATATTAATTAAATATTTAATTTGTTTGAAAATTTGTTAAGGTACATACTAAAGGCTCTTCTTTTTCAATATTCTCATGGCTTTCTTCTTGAGTCTCAATTTGAGCTTGACTAACACTAGTTAAAAATTCATTGGATTGTGTTTCCAATTTAACATCACTTTTAGCTTGGGATTGTTTTCTTGAACGAGAAGGGGATTTTTTCGAAGCCGGTGATTTATTCGATTGTCGACTTTTGGGTGAACGTGAGGGCGTTCTACTTTTGACAGATGCCGATTTAAGTCGAGGAGATGAAGTTGTACTCTTCACTACAGAACCAGGTGGTTTTGGCGAAGAGTTGGCCGATTTTTGATTTGATGACATTTAAAATATTTTCATAATTTTTTGGTCACAAATAAAATTTTCTAAATAAATTTTTTTTAAAAAATTAAATTTAATCAAAATTAACAGATAAAACTTGGACAGGATAATTTTATTTCAATAAATCAAACATTCAAAGTTTTTTTTTTCTTAAGATTTAAAATTTGGATTCAGATATACGGTTGAAATGAGTTTTGTTTCCAAGGATATTTTGGTTTCTATGGTGATTTATATATACATTTTTTTTTAATTTCGCACGAAACGAAATTGTTGCAATTTTAATCTTTTATTACTATTTGTCTTTATCAATTAGAATTCTTTTTTGTTCAAGGTTGTTTTGAATGTGGAATAGATTTCAAAGAAATTGGTTTATGAGTTTATTTTCGGATATCTGATTTAATTTTAAAATATTGACCTTATTAATTTCTTATGATTCCATGCCCTTATTTATTTCTGAAAATTACTTACTTTTTTGTCTAGAAGTTGGATCTTAAGTCCAAAGACTCAATTTCTTTTTAGTTTTTCGAAATACACAATTCTATATATATTTGTATGTATTTTTTGATAGTAAACTATGACGATACAAATGGTTTTTGTATCACTATTAGTTTCTAATTTTTTGCGGTACTTACATTTCAATTTTCCCTCCTAAATGTGGGACAATATTCAAAGTTCAAAAAAATTAACTAAAAATTTTATCTTTCCCGTGTACTTCAAAATAAAATAGTTTTCTAAAAAATCGAAACCATCTTCGCTAGATTTTATGATTATATATTTAAATTTTTATTCAGAAAATTTACGGAATCGCCTATCAATTGAGGAATAAAATTTAAAGATACTAATATTAATGATTTGGGGCATTTCTGTTTAAAACCTTATTTTTAGTCATTTTTCATTAAAAATTTAGTTTTTTTGAAACTTTAGTAATCTTTATTTTGGTTATTATGAATCAAATCGTTCAAAATTAAAACCAATTTTTACAAAGCATGGTTAATTTTATAATTCAAAATATTTTCGGAATATTTTTATCAGAATAGACATGAGTTATTAAGGCTCAAAAACAGCCAAATCTTAACTAAGGTTTAAGTGTATTCTGTAATAATTTGCACTTAATGTAAAAGTATTGAATTCAACTGCGTAATTAATTTGCACAGTTTTTGCAGAGCCTCAAATAAAATTTAGCATGTTTATTGCATAATTTAGCATTTTGCAGAACTTAAAAATCTATTTCCATTTAAAAGTTATTAAGAAAATAAATTATTGAGCATGAGCAGATGAGCAAGAATTTCTCTTTGCCCTAACATCGTGTTAAAAAAGTTCAAAAAAATCCTCTTTTTATGAAGTTGGGGTAATTTTGTTTGGTAAAGTCAACTCTCATTAATCCGAACTGCCTGTATTGAAATTTGATCTATATTTTAAGCCAAAGCTAAGCATTTTTTTCTTTGGTATATTTATAAAATTTTTCAGCAAAATTTAAGAATTTTTTATTAAATTTAATTTACATGTATGTAAATTAATAAAGCCTTGAGTATTTTTTTTTTAAATTTTAAATGAATAATGTTTTGATTTTTGTTGATATTTTCAAATTTTAGATAATTTTACCTTTTTTATTAAATATATTGGCTTGTTTTTTTTGTGTTATTTAATTTTTTTCATCAAGATATCAAAAACTTATTACAGTCTAACGTAGCTAATTTCACCAGTTAAATGAAAAATTGTAATGCCAGTCAAAAATCGATGTTTTCGAATTAACGAGCTTTGATTGCATCTAATTTTAAAGCGTAATTTAACAAAAGTATCCCAATTTTTTTTAAGTTTTATTTTTCGAAAGTCAATAAATAACAAAGTTTTATAAATTTCCATATCAAATAAAATAACTTTCGCTTTTAATTACTTAAAAATGTCAAATCTTTTATGATATGTTTTTACTGTATTTCCTCGATGAATGAAGCATCAGAACTTAAGAATTGGATTTGGTACATAAACCAATCTATATCCCTTCCATTTTAAAATTGAATTTTCAAATTTTCATAGTGAACTAAACAAAAAAGATTATGAAAATTTAACTTAATTTTAATTGAATTTTTTCTTTCCGAGGCAATTATTTGTTTTGCATGAAATCCAATTTATGACTCATCATAAATCTTACCATTCGGATATCATTGTTAAAATTAAGAAAAAGATCAAATGACATTTTTTCCATTGTTTCACAACTATCCAAACAGTTCTTATCACAGTATAAGAATTCCAAAAACTTTTCAAAATCTAAATTTCTATTTAAGCTTAATAGATAAACATCTTCATAGTCAACGTATTTTATTGTTGGCTTACTTTCATAGTATTCAATCAAATCGATTTTTTAAAAAAAATAATTTAATTTTTTTGCATTTGTAAAATATCTTTTTACCATCGTAAGCGTCATATTGCTTATAATTTGTCCGTTTAGGACGTATTTCTGACTCGACATACACTTGGCTTTTCAAAGACCCATGCAATTTTGACTCTTTTTCTTTTTACTCTTTGGTAATAAGCTTATGGTTTTATGGTTTTAAATGTTTGTTATAGGATAAATATTTTATTTAAAGGCTCCTTATTGAAAAAATTTATTAATATCTTTATTCATAATTAATGTAAAACTAGGGTTGGGTTTCGTAATAAATTTTTAATTCGGAAGTTGGTCTAATTCGGTCGAAATGAGGAGGCTTAAAACCGGAATTCGGATTTAGGCCCACCGGTTTATTTGCGAGGGCATACGGTATAGAAAAAATTTGTGATGAGCCAATATGATGACAAAATAAAAGCCGATTCACATATCTTAATATTTAATATTTTTCGTTTTTACGAGATATCGATGTCAAGGTTATATTTTAAAATGTCAAGGTAAAGAAAATAATAAAAATAAAAAAATAAATAAAAATAATCAATCAATTAACTAATTAATCAACTGACTAATTGATCTATTTTTAATCGATAAAAAATGAGATGTACTATTTTTTTTTAAAGTAAATTAATTAAGTTAACCACTTTTTACACATCAAAAGCAATTGGTGACTAATTTAGCTCAAAAGTATTTCTTTCCTTCTTTAAAAAGTTTCTTAGATTCTAATTTATCTAATGGTGAACTTACCTTAGACGATCAATGGAGTCATCTTAAAATCTAAGATGAAAAATTTTATTAAGAAATACCGTTCTGTATTAAATAAAACCAATTTTTTTTTCAAAGAAATTAACCTTATTTTTTTCTTCATTTATTAAACACCTTTGAGAAGAAAGATTGATTATTCAGCTATAATTATTTTTAGTCATGGTTTCCACGGCTGACGGCCACTTGACCGCAAAATTGGATGCTGGAGGTCTTGATGACAATGGGGTTAAAACTTTCATTTCTTAGGCTAATTGTAAATTTTGCTCAAATGAAACAAAATTTTACGGAATTACTTGCACAACGAATTTTTTAAAAGCCAATACTCTTTCTTTTTAATTTCAATAAAAGTATTTAAATCTATATAATTAAAAGACTGTTTCTAAAAAATTGATTGTTCAAGTAATTCTGTATTTAAAATTTTTCTTTTGAGCAAGAAAAGAGCAAAATTTATACTTAGCCTTTTCTTGGTTATTCAGAGAATTTTATTAAGAAAATCGCTTATAGCTTAATTTAAATAGCTTAATTTAAAGCCTGTAAGTTTTTTCACTGATGGCAACCAACTTTTTCGGCTTTCTTCTCACCATCAGCAAAAATAAATTTTTTACCGTATTTATCCGAAAATGTTGAAGACGTGAGCCAGAAAATAAGTATACTTATTTATGAGGAGCTTATAATTATTTTTTATCTAATGATCGAATGATTCACTTCTAGCCAATACCACTTGCAATTAATACCACAGATTTAGTACCATTTCATTTAATACTAAATTCTAATTTTAAAATCTCGTACCAAACTCTTAAAATAAAATTAAATACTAAATGCTTATTTTTTGCAATTAATACAAAATTTGATTTAACAAATTTAATACTATGATACATTAAATACTAACTGTTTTTAATCCAGGTAAATATCTAAGACCAAAAAGAAATAAGGCAATTCTGTATAAAATAAAAAAAAACTAATACCCAAATTAAAAATTTATTATATGATTAAATTTTATAAAAATTTAATTAATTAAATTAATTTTTTGAAAATAAAATATTGGGTCTTTTCTGTTGTATGTGAGCACATGGTCACATAATATGTGGTCAGAAATTTTGGTTTAAATACCGTACACACTCGATTATTGTACCGGTAAATTGTCAAAATTGTACCATCCCTTTATTTGAGCCATAAGACCAAAAACTTGATTGCAATAAATTATGGAAAATGTTTAGATATGGAAAATGGTTCTAAATTTTATGTAAAATCTAAATATACATGATTTATTAAATCTTTGCCACTAAAAAGATGACCAAAAGACATTTAATTCATAAAATTTTTCTCCAAATCGGATTTTTGAATTGAGT
>NTPY01000770.1:123973-134094 GCA_002922825.1 Brachionus calyciflorus | reverse complement strand
TAAGTATTTTTCTAAATAAATTAAAATACGCCTTAGATGCATGCTTTTAATTTCAGCTCATTAATAGAAAACGCATGGAGAGACACGGCAGTAAGGTAAATTACAAAAATTATTCATCAATATAAATTAAATTTTTTTTGGTTTAAATTTTTTCTGGTCACAAAATATACTTAAATTTTTTTTAGGGTAAAAAATATGACCAACTGGTCACAAAATTGAACAGCCCCTTCGTTTTCAGTAAAAAAAAATCAATCTAAACTAATGTAAGGTTGCCGAGGTCATAATTTGAACTCGCTTTTTTAGACAAAACCAATACTCTATTTTTGATAATGAAGGTCAACCAAGGGACCTTAAAAAAATCGGACCTTCTCTTGACTCAGTACGGAGCTATAACCCCCCTTAGTTAGGGTAGCCTGTATCAATCTCTTCAAGAATAAAATTTTTGACCAATTTTTTTACAAGTTCGTATTCAGCGGCTCAAGTTTAGTTAGGGAAATCTTTTTTTGGATATATGTTGAACAGTTTCAGCAGTAAAATACTCATTTTTTTTGAAATTACTGTCTTTGACTTCAAAACGCTTATTAACAATTTTAAGTTAGTTTTTATTGTACTGTAATATAAATTTGGTGGTAGAATAATAAGGCTCGGGTCAGTTTATTCAAATTGCATTTTTTCAAAGAATTGCAAAAAAAGCATCGCATTTTGTAAATTTAAAAAAAAACTTATTCGAAAAAAAAAGTTGTGTGGTTCCTTAGTAATAATGAAAAAGAACTTTAATTTTTTTCTCTGATCACAACAATAAAACATTGATCACACATTTTTTTGAGATTTTTTTAAAAGATGACATAAATTGTGATCACTCGTTTTTTCAACATCAAAGATCACAAACCCAGCAAGATGACAAAGATCACATATTTGGTGAACATGAAGATCACATTGTCGACAAGGCCCAAATTTTTTTAAGAAAAAAGAATATATCAACTAGCCGGACTTATTTTTTAAATATTATCTCTTTTTTTATCCACATTTTATACTTTTTTTTTATACTTTGTAAATTTTTACGGCTTACCATTTTACCACTTATCATTTTACGGCTATCCGGTAATTAATAATTACTTAAATTCAACATAAAGCTTAAAACAACTAGTATTAATGGATAGCGGAGATAACTCTGCACATAGTTCCCGGTAAGATATTGAAATGTAACGAATTTCACCTTTACGTTAAGGGAGTTAAATTTCAATTAAATTGAAATTCAATTTTGGAAATAATTATTTTTATTCGTAGATCTGTTTTTCGAAAAAGAACTATTTAATATAAAACAAAAATTTTAAATAAAGATTTTCGAAAAAATCGTTTAAGTTATTTTTTGAATTATTTGAAATTGTTCAATTTCATTTTAGGATTAAAAACCTTATTTTTTATTATGGATTGAGCTGGACAGGTGCCCAAAGCTATGGCAAGATACTTTGAGACATTATTGGAGAAATTTAAATGGGATTAATTTCTTTCTTTCACTAATTTATCTTTTTTTTTCACCAAAATAATTCTTTGTTTCTAAAAAAATTCATTTTTAAAAAAATTCATTCTGTGCAAGTGACCTCGCTATATTAACATCAACTCGTTTTACCACTGCTCCGAAAGGTTACCGTCCAATTTTTATATTCTAGCGGAGACAACAAGTGGATTGTCCATCACTAATTTCTTCAAAATTCACGTTTTAAATCGTTAATTTACTTTTTTAGATGATTTTTTAAGTTGAATAAGCTTAAAGAAAAAAAATTTTATTTTGATAACAAACATAATTAAAAATAAATAAACAACGTAAAAAAAACTAATAATTTTTATTTTCCATTTTTAATATTTTGGCCTCAATATCATTTATTAAATCCTTGCTTAATTGATCCAAACTAGAACATTGCTCTTTTAACCAACTAATCCAAACATTCCGATTATTCTCATCTGTCATTGTTAGTATATTTATTATGGAATCGCCTGTTTTTTCAATAATGCTCAACCATAAATTCTTATTCTCAGGTGTCGTTACATAGAGTATATTTGATAGATAATTTAAAATAGTACTAGCTGACAAATTATGGGTGAGTTTAGGCTCTGGATTTTCTTGTAGCGTATCAGAACTACTTGAATTAGAGTATTTTGTTGTAGATAAAAATTGTAAATATGAATGTGTATCGATACTACATTTCATTGGCTCAGGAACCTCACTATTTTCAGGATTATCATTAACTTCACATTGATTTAATTCTATATTTAGGTTTTTTTCATTTTCAAACCCATTTTGTAAATTCATATCTTGTAAATTTTTTCCATCTTCATTTTCATTGTATTGACCATCAGCATCATTCTGATCCATATTTAAAACATTTTTATTTTCTTCTTCTTTTTCTTGATCATATTCGCAATTTTCTTCATAATTTTGTTCCTCTGTATCCTCAATATTATTCTTTTGATACTCATTTTCAGAGTTTAGTTTATCATTAGTCAAATTCATAAATTTATCGTCTTCATTTTCAGGACTATATCTTTCGCCATCTTTAGTATTTTCAGAATTTTCAAAATTGTTATTCTGATAGATATTTTCATTATTTTGATCTTCATCAAAATTATCAATTTTATCATTGTTTTCTTCATAATTTGCATCTTTATCTTCAGCAATTTGTTGTTTATCTGTATCATTGAAATTGTCAATCTGATCTTCATTTCCAGTTAGATCAATTTGAATTTCATTTTCCTGATTATTTTGGTTTAAATTATCCTCATCAATATTATGCTGGTTTTTGTTTTTATCTTGATTAGCTTCATCCTCGGAACATGGTTCTTGTTCCTCATTTTTTTCAGTCTGTTCAATTTTTGGTGAAATTTGTTCTTGATTTATTTTTTGATTATTTTCAGGTAAATTTTCCGAGAGATTTTCTTGATTGTCCTCTCTAATTGTTAATTTTCTAACATCTTCCTCAGTTATATCGACAAAATCGCTATTGTTACCATTAGTCTCTGATTTTTTATGATGTGATCGATGTGATCTTTTTCTCTCGCCTGATTTGGAATGTTTTCGTCGAGTACTATCATCTCTTGATCGTTTATGCTTGTCTTTAGATCGATCTTTATCTTTAGGTTTATTGTTTTTCTCTTCGTTTTGAGTCTCTTCTTCGTCGTTATGATTATTATTTTTATTACTATTTGAATCTAAATTTAAAGAACAATCAGTTGTATCAAAGTTTATATTAATTTTAGCATTATATAAGCTTTCAAATTTATCGGAATCATTAGTTTTAATTGAACTAATTAAGGATTCATCATTTTGATCAGGTTTGGTATAAATTTTTTTTTTGGTTAGATTTGTAGTTTTGTTTGAAAATGAAGTTAAATTATTACTTTGAATTTTATTCTCAATTAAATTGCATAAATTTTTGACAAAGGAATTTTTGGTTATGGTTGAATTGTTAGTTGTGGATATGGAATCGGTTGTATCGAATAGAGAATTATTTTGACGTGTTATTTCAGAAAGAGTGTTTTCAGTTCGGGTAAAGCTTAAGCGACGTTTTTCATTTTTTGATATTAAATTCGGTATTTTATTAGTTTGATTTAGAATACGTTCGAATTCTAATGAATCAATTTGTTTGAATTTTGAGAAATGACTACATTTTATTTGAGAATTAGTTTGACAAGGGCCTGATTCAGCTGGTTCACCAGACATTTTAGGCGAATAATCATTAAATTTTTTTGTTAATTCTATTTTAGATTTTCGAATATTTTTTTTTAGTTTTTTTCCTAATCTCTTTTTTTATTTAATCATAGTTAACATAGAAACAAAAATTTTAAATTTTTTTTAAAAAAGAAAATTAATTCATTTTTAAATTACGTTACTGAAAGCGTAACCGAATAATATTATTATTTCTGATTACCGAGGAACGACTTTAAAGTGTAAGAATGATTTCTTTATATTTGAATTATTCAATATTTTTTTTATAAATTTCCTACACTTTGGAGTCTTGAGAAAATTAAAATATTGCTTTAATGGGAAATCTTTGTCATGACTAAATCAGAAAGAGATTTGGAAATCTTAGTTTCGAAGGATTAAAAACGAACATCTCTAATCAACTCATCTTTCAATAAATATAATTCAACGTTACGTTTGATCAAAAGAACATCTAAAATTCAAACTAAAGATTCAATTTGTCGCCTAAACAAAATTTTTTCGATCCAACTTGATAATGGAGTTTCTCTTTGGAGACCCAGCCTTAAAAAAAGATATAAATATTTTTTAGACAAAATCTTCAAACACCCCCTATTGATGACCAACACATCCCTTTTTTTTTTGCTTTTTCTGGTAGAGAATTCATTGGTGTACATAAAACACCCTTTGGTGTTACTTCAGGCATTTTCTTTTCTTGTAAAATTTTCTTTAATCTAAAACGATTACTTAAATTTGCACACCCCCTCGATTTTTTCAAAAAAACTTTTAAAATTTAAAGGGAAGTTTTAGGGCTAATTTTTTATGAGAAAACTGAATTTGATTTTATTTTTTAACAAGTGCTGTTTTTTTTACGAGTAAAAAGATGCAAACTAACTTTAATTGAGGTTTTCTACTTCAGATTTTGAAATAACTCCTGTTAACATTAAAACCTTTTGTAATATTTACCTAAAATTAATTTAATTTTTTTTAAGTACCGTATTCTCTTGCAGAGAGGCGCATGAGGCTAATCCCATCAAAACCATGTTAAAAAATTAAAGGAAAAAGTTTTTTAACATGGTTTTGATGGGATTAGCCGCATGCGCCTCTCTGCAAGAGAATACGGTATTTCTGTTCGATTCAAAAAAAATTTTTTTTCGAAGTTAAAAAAGTTTCTTTCAGTTTTTGGTTCCTAAGAGGGTTTGTTTGTTAATTTGTTTGTGTATTACTTTCGAGCTCGACACGAAAAATGATCAAAAAAAAAAAACATTTTAAATATTGGTCACTTATTTTTTTGGTCAGATAATTGTGACCAGAACTGGTCACATAACGTAGCAGTCACATTTTTTCAATAAAAATCAAACCAAAATTCTTCAATTAAGTTGCAAGACAAATTATTAAATCTTAATATAGAATCATAGAAATATAAGATAACATTTGTGTCAATTCTAATCTAATAAATTATCGCTTTGAATAGATCTTTTTAGACTGAATATTGAGTAAAGAATCATGAATAGTCAGTAAGTTCTAACAATAATTTTTGATGGTAGTAATTACATCTAAAACGGTTGAAAATCAGTCTTTCGGTAAAAAAATTTACAAATCAAGCCTTAAGGAAGGCAAAGTAAAATAAGTTAGATCTCTTTATTTAGTTTATTCAAAAAGAAAAATTTGAAAATTTTTTTTATAATATTCTTAAAGTATTTTTTTTTCTGAACATTAATTGAAATTATTTGAGCCTTTTGTAAGAAAATACCAATTTTCCAAATTCCTAAATAAAGCTATAATTAAAAAAACAAATAGTATTTTCATAAAGCATGATTTTGTAGCTCGCCTAAAGGCACACTTAATTTTTTTTTAAAACTAATTCATTAAATTACGAAGTTTATCTTTTTTTTTTTAAATAATTTAATTTTTTTAATATCTTAAAAAAACATATCTTAAATTAAGCTTTCGCTTTGAGCTCACTAGACAATAAACTATTCTAAAATAGCCTTTAAATGTTTATTTAAAAAAATTTTTTTTTCAATTTAAAACACTATTTTTTTTTTGAAAAAATATTTAAATTTTAAAAAAATAAATGAATATTTAATAATTTTTTAAAACTTTTTTTTTTAATTCGTGACATCAACAAAAAAGGAAAAGCTTATGCTCAAAATAACCTTGTTTTTAGTCTAAATTTTTCGAAAATCATAATACAAAATTAATTCTCCTTGAAAACCTTGAGAACAGACGTGAAAATTATTAAAAAATTTAAAAAACGAATATTTACTTTTTTGAAAACATAATGAAATTCTAATTAAATCTTTAAAAAAAATTTAAAAATAAATATTTTATTTAAACAATTATGTAAACAAAAAAAAAATTAATCATCCATAGGAAGTGCGATGGGTATTCGATAAAATGACAATGGTGAAGCTGGTGGATTACTAGGATAATCAAAGTCATTTTGATTTGTCACACTCTCCTCATTAAAATCATTATTAACAATAATATCTCTTTGTTTTAAGCTTGAACTGCTCGAATCTTTAGACAAATTTTCAATTATATCATTAGAATCAGTATCGAATTCAGACGATTCTAAATTAAAACTTGACGCCCATTTGTCTATTTCACTTGGTTTCCATAATTTTATTCGTGATGATTTGTGTAAATATCTCATTTTTGAATCGCTTCTTTGACTATCAAGCTTTTGATTGGACCCATTTAGACCATTATTCATTTCATAGTCTCTATTTATTTTTACACTCATTCTTATTTGATCTAATGTCTCTAGAAAATGTTTGCTATCAACTGCCCAATGATCCATATTTTTATCCATTGAAGTCTTAGCTTTTTTTCGGCTTGTCAATAATTTATTTAAACATAAAATACAAGTACAGTCTTGTTGTGATTTTATTGAATTTTCTTGTTCTCTATTTGACGAACGAGCACTTGACGGTTTTGATCTTAAATTGACACTTGTTTGTGCTCTCGGGTAGTTAATAACAGGTAGACCGTTTTTTTGTATATTTACAAATATCTTATTTGTCGGGGTCCTGGAGCCTAAAGTCACAGAATATTTTGAATTTTCTTTATTTAAAGCTATATTGGATTGATTACGTCGATATAAATAATTTGTTTGATTTATTGGTTTGCTTGGTTTAAACGGGTTAATGGCATGATTTGTGCCATCACCGTTTCGGCCGTTTATTATTTTTAAACGGAACATTTAGCGAATTTTTCGATTAGAACTTATATCACTGGGAACTAAGTAAAATTTTTTTTTCAAATAAAAAACATTGTAAATTTTAAAAATCTACTGTTTTAATTTTTAAAGAAAATAACAAAAAAAATAAATAAATTTTTTTCCAATTTCTGACTAAAGTAAAATTTTTATTTCGGGCTCATTATTTGATTAAAGGTAAGAAAATAGAAAAAAAAAATAAGGAAAAAATAGAAAAGAAAAATTTCATTGTTTTCATGCTGATTTTTTTTAAATAAAAAAAAATTAAAAATTTAAATTTTTGTAATAAAATTTTAATATTGACATTGAACTTGGATATTTTTTTCCGGGAAATAGATTTAATAAAAATTAAAAATCTAAAAAACTTTTTTTAGGGATCAAATTTTTAACCAAAAAATAAAAATTTATAAGTACTTAAATATTTATTAAAAAAAAAAATTTTTTTTTCCGAAATTACGAAATTTCCGAAGATATTAAATTTCATTGAATTCTTCTCAAATTTGATTCTATTTACAATAAAAAAATAATTCCATATTTTTTTTTGTGTTCTTTGATAAAACGCAAAAAAGCATTGACTTCTCCTGGCTAATAATATTGGTTTCAAAGCCTTACTTAAAAATCGTAGTAAAATACCTTTATTATACATTAAATAAAATAATAAATTAAGAAGAATGATATGCTTTTCATTTGCTTTAAAATAATTAGCGAAGACCTCAAAATGCCGTAGGAAGCTTAGTCTGCTGATTTTTTCGTTTCTTTTTCTTGATGGATTATTTCTTATAATGTTATTTGCTCACATTGAAGACTTACAAATTCTTATTTACTAAACTTATTTGTCTCAAGAAAAAAAACAAATAATTGATTTCAAAATTTTAATCCTTACAAACTGAATTAGTAATTAGATTTTCTATTTATTTTTTATTTACCAATTTCCCTAAGCTTTTTTAAAATATTTTTAAATAAAAGTTAAGTATTTGACTGTAAAAATTTAAATACTATTTTTTTTAAGACCTTGAAAAAAGGACATATTTCCTGCAATTTTTCAGATCGTAGACAAATTCAATCATTTTTTTTATTAACAGTCAAAATAAGAAATTTAGCTATTTTTGTTTAGACATAAAGCATCAAGCAGTAAACATTAGTTAAGACTTGTTTTTTAGACATGTAAAGAAAAATAAAGCCTTGCTCCAAATCAGAGCTTAACAAAAAATCAATTAGGAAAAATTCAAAAATTTGAATCATTCCTTAAAATAGAAAGAATTTAAATAATTTTTCTAGGAATTAAAAAGTCTTGCAAAACAAAAAAATAAACTTTCTTAAAATAAAAGCGAATTTAAGTTCAAATAAATCCTTAAGAGCTATACTTTAAGTATAAAATATCTTGATTACTAAAACCATTTAAAATAAAAAAAATTTTTAAAAAATAAAAAAGGAAATTTTTGTTGATTTAAAATTTAGCGATCTTTTGGGTTCCAAAAAAAAAATAAATTAGTTCATTTTTTTTTGTTAAGTTCTAAGCTATTATTCAATTTTTATATTCCAAGAGCGCATAGGTTTTCGTCAATGAGAATAAAAAAAATCAAAAGAGAAAAGCCCTTATAGTTTCGTGGTTTTGAGAGTTGAAATCTTAATCCTTTTGAAGAAAAAAAAATTCAATTTCATAACAATTTTTTTTTATCAGGATTAGAACCATAGAAACTAGTAATTGATTTGAATTAGAAATAAAAAATTTTTGGTCCAAACTTATTAATTAAAAATTTAATTTAAAAAAAATTCTTTTAAAGAATTTTGAAAGAATTTAATAAATAACAATTTAATAAATTATTAATTCTCATATAATGAGCTTATTTTGATCAATTGATATGATTTGACTTGAAAATTTTTTAATTCTCGGAAATTTCTTTTTTGGTAAGAATCTAAAATCAAATATGCAAAATAAATTTATTAACGATATTTTAAATGTTTTCCTAGTTTTTTCAAAATAAATAAATTTTCTCTACGCTCAATTCCCCGAAAAATTACGACAGAAACTTTTAACAAATTAACAAAAAAAATTTGCTTTTTTTAAATAATACTACAAGTTTTTGAATTTAGCGAATTAAGACTCAGAGATTAAAGGGTGAAAATATGAACTGGAATTTTTTTCCAGTTGAAGTCCAACTGTAGCATTTTTATTGTTATACTCTTCCATTTTGCTTACTTTATTTCAAAATCTTAACTTATACAGCACTTGTCTCGAAAAAGTGTAAATAACATTACAATTACAATACCATTAAATTTTTTTTTTAATTTGAAAATTTTGTAGAAATTTTTGATTCAAAAAATTAAAATAATAAAAAAAAACTATTCCCAAAAAAAAATTTAATGGTACGGTAATTTTAATGGGTAATGGTAATGCCACGTTTTCAAGGCAAGTGTTGTATCCTTTAAGCATGCTTCAAATAGTAGTTGTGAAAAGAGATTCATAAAAATTATGATAAAACCAATGTTCCTATTTCTTGACCAATTGGTCACATAACGTGGGTCACGGGTCACAGACTCAAAAATTTTGTTTGAAAAACTATAAAAGGAAGGCTAATGAATTTTTTAGAAAATCATATGAAGTCAAAGGGAACAGATTTTTTTACATAAAAATTTACGATTTATTTTAAGCCTTGAATATTTTTGCTATTAAAAAATATTAGTCAAAAGTAAAATAAATTGGTATTTTGCGAATCATTTAAAAAAATCAAATGCATTTCAAAATATATTTCATAAAATCAAAATTTACAAATCAAAATGAACGTTAAAAAACAATAAGACTAATACTAGAGATAATTACAATGTCAGGTGAAAAACATAAATAATAAGTCTAATTTTTTAATCTTTTAAATTTAAAAGCCACAAATCTGCCCGTGATATCAAGTAACTATCAAATCTTAATAATCCTAATTTCATATTATATCTTAATTTTCAACTTACAAGATTTTAAAATTATAATCAATTTAAAAAATAGTTTTTGAAATTATTTAAAATTTGGAAATTTATAAAAATTCAAAATTAATGCAAAAAGTCTTAAGATGATATTTTTGCTTAAGACGTTTTCTCTTGAACAATATCCTCTTAAGCATTGCATTAGAGGATATTATTTTTGCTTAAAACTTGCTTAAGAGCTGCTTAAGACGACATTTTGTATAGGATTCTTAAGAGCCTCTTAAGATT
>NTPY01000770.1:75050-113344 GCA_002922825.1 Brachionus calyciflorus | reverse complement strand
AAAAAAGAGATTTCCACAACCCAAAATTTTTTTTTCAGTTTGGGTGTAAAAATCTTTGTTTTAGTTGTAAAAAGCAGATTTTATGTTGTCATAACACGATATCAATTAGAAGGAAGTCTTTTTATTATTTTAAGACTCAGCCCAAAGTCACAAAATTAATTTTGACTCAGAACCTGAATATACTCAGAAACTGAATATAACATAAACAAAGATTCGACTTAAGTCAAATAACTCTGGTTGGCATCATTTAAAATTTAATTTTTCCCAAAAAAAAAAAGTTTTATTTTACCAAAATAATATTTATTAAAGTAAAAATTATTGGATTTTTTATCTATTAGTTTCGTTAGAAATTTATTTATTCGACTTAAGTCAAATAACTCTGGTTGCCAATATCTATTGCCAATAACCAATATCTATTAGTTTCGTTTGAAATTTATTTATTTTTTAAGTTTAAAGCAAAAGAGTAAAAGTTTTGATCATCATTTCTTTTCTCTAAATTTTATTAAATTGGTTTTTAAAAAAAAACAACTAATTTTGTCTTTAAACTAAATTTTAAAAAATATTCAGGTTTAAATCTTATACAGAATTGTGACTTGAGACTTGGAAAAACTTTCTTTCATAATGTTAAAAATATTTATTTTTTTCATCATTTCAAATGATTTATCAATATTAGGAGACTGATTTTTTGAATTTTTTATTTATTACATTCATTTTCGGGGGTCCAAGTAACTTTATGTGACCAGGCATTTTTTTTACTAGTCACATATTCATATTTCATTTTCAAATTAATAATTTGATCTTAAGTCTTATTTATTTTTGATTTTTAAAAATAGTTTTAACAGTCATCGTTGTTAATTTAAAAAATTTTATTTATGTGACCAGAATAAAAAATTTGACCAATTTACCGTAATTATTTGTTTTTTTAACGTCGCACCAAAAATCTGAAAACTTAGCTTAAGCGTCTCAATAATAATTGAATTATGCAAGTTTGAGATTATTTAAATGAATCCTAAGGACCTATTAAGCCTTAAAAACCAGGTCTATTCAATTTTCAATGGGTTTTAAGTCTAAAAAACAATTTTTTTTGTGACACTAAAGCCAAATATTCGGCCTTCAAGTGCGACGTTAAAAAACAAATATTTACGGCATTTAAAATTTATATTTATTTTTGATTAATTTGGTCAATATTATGTGATTAGAGAATATGTGACCCGTAAAAAAAATACCTAATCGGCAAAATTACTTGGTCACATAATAAAAGACCAATTTTGGGTCACATTGAATAAATATGGGATTAAAAAGAAATTTTTACTCAAACTTTTTTTACTCAAAACACAAAAGTTTTTACTGTAATATTTCATACAGAAATTTTTGTGTACCATTGACTGGTCATTATAAATACTGTACGGAGAGAAAAGTTAAGATCAAATATTTTATGCGTAGTATCTTGTGTTTCTTATTGCATTCATTAAACACAATGTACGTAATAATTATAATTTAATGTCATTTAATCATAAGCTCCTTTAATCCTTAAACCGAACATAAAATTGGATCAAAAAAAAATCTAATGATTTTCATGAATAGCAAATAGAATTTTATATCAGCAAAAAATTTCAATTTTTTTCCTATATTATTTTAAAATTTTAAAAATTATATGATAAGAATCTCTGATTATAAGTGATTAATCATCGAACTTTTTCAATTAGAATAAAATTTCGTGTTCACTTACAGATTGCATGATTATGTATTTAAATTAGAAAATAATTTAAATTCTTCTTTTAAATTAGTCATGAAACTGCTGTTTTAAAGATTAAGAAAGAAATATTTAAAATTTGAAAGTACCACTTAAAGAAAATTTCTTTGAAAGCTTTTCTACATATACGTATTCTAAACAAATATCTAATCTACATTTTCTTTAATGCCTAGATAATATTTTTTGTTTCAAATTTAAGTTTAAAATTGCTCAAGCATCATTTATCGGAAATTAAATTTTAATTAGACGATAAAAAGAAAGCTTTAGATATTTGCATTTTACAAAATTTTAAATCCTTCTTTTCTTAAAAAAGTCGTTCGATATCGGAAATTTTATTCTTTAAGAACTTAAAAAAGCAATTATCACGAGAACACTCAAAAATCAATAATTTCGCTCTCAACCGTTTTTCTTTTTTTGGAAAATCTCAATAACAACAAAAAATTATATATATAAGTAATTTAATTTTAGATAAATGAATAATATCATGGTTAGGAAAAGATAGTTATATTTTATTCTGTTTGCTTTTTTCTGATCTTGATGGAATCAAATTCTACAAAATCCTAATCGAATTTTCATTTCATAATATCTTAAAATCACGAATTTTATTAAATTTGATTTTTTTTTCTTTATTAGATTTTCAAGATTTTTGAGAGATTAAATTTTTAGCAAAGCTGGTTAAATGGAAACGCCTAAATTATTCTCAAATAAAATCTATAATTTTTTTCAATTTAATTAATTTTAAAAAATGATTCGTTTTTTTATTTTAAAATTTTTTTTTCAAAAGGGAATTAAATGGAACCCTTAAGATCAAAATTTAAATAGAATCCTATTTAATCTTTTAAATTCCTTAAAGAAAAAAATAAAATCTCCCTAATGTGAATATGTAGAAATCATTTGAATAATCGCGAAATCTTTATTTAAAGAATTTAGATAAAAATTCAAATTGGCCTCTTATCCAGACTCTAAGGGATGATTTTTAATGATTTAAAAAATTATTATCTTCTGTAAAATGAAAATTCGATAGAATTTTATTTTATTTCGAGCTGACTAGGTTGAGTTTAATAGAAAATTGTTTTTGAATCAAAAAATATTTGAGTAGCTGATTTAATTACAATACTTTCAAGATGTTATTTGTGATCTTTCGATGACCTGAAAACGACGCCTCATTTAGACCCCCTAAAACACTGACCTTACAAAAATCAAAATTTCCTAGCTTCTTATTTTTGAACACTTAACCGAGCTCCAGTCTTTTATTTCCTTATCCCTTTTATACTGGCCACGGTTTTATATCCTTATTTCAAAACATTTTTTCAAATCGGAAGTTCTAATCGAAAGCTTTGCATTTTGAAGCTAAAATTAAAAACCTTTTTTTTTTATAAGCTACTATACTAAAAAACTTAAGTAATAATTGTTCAATTGTTTCAAATTTAAGAAATAAATTTTTACCTATATAATTTTTAAGGACCTGAGAAAAAATTTTTTTTTTAAATTTCAATTTTTTTATTTTTAAAATTTTATTTAAAAAAAATAAAGAAAAATTGGGGCCAGCAAATTTTAGGGAGTACCATGATTTCATATTTATTTTCATTTCTTTTATTTTTGGCACATAAAAAGTAATTTTTAAACGTTGGACAACTGCAAGTTTTTCGTTTAATTAATTAAGCAATAAATGTGCGCTACTTATACAAATTTAGGTAGGTTGAGGTTGAAAAAAACATAAAAAAAGTAATATGCTTCTTTCGTCGTGCATACTCATTCAAAAACTAAAACAAAATATGTCAATTTATAGATCCATACCTAACGACTCGAAAAATGCTCGGACTCACCTTCCACCCAAGACCATGAACAAAGACTATTTCTTCCATTTTCACAAGCATCCAAAAAAAAGTGAAATTTAAAATTAAAAAAAAGAAAAGTCAACATTATTACTTTTTAAAATTAAGTTTACTTCTATTCATTTTTTTCCTTTCATACTCAGATTTTTATCTGGAGAAGATGAAGGCTATTCAACTAAAACAAAGATCGCATCGTATAATTTTTTTTTCATAGAAAATGATAAAATCGACTATAAATTTCTTCGAAATATTATTTATAGTTTTTTTTTAGTGTGCCATAATCACTCGATAGTTATACCATGGTACGAAACTAGGTTTTCAGATTTGTACCCATTGATTTTACTACTTAAATGAATTCATTGACTTTTCGGTCTTAAGAAATGGAGCTGGTACAATTTTGAAAAATTTATAGCGGTACTAGTATCGAGTGATTACGGTATTGATTTTATTTAGCTTTTACAGTGGCCTTAAATGAAAATGTAACTTTAACCGCAACTTTTGATCTTAATTTTCTTCTACAAAATTGTACTTTTTCAACTATCTAATACTTTTTTTTTACGAAAAACGATTATTTTTATATTCCTTTTAAAATTATCAACAATTCTCTGAGCATGTGATTAAAATATTTTGTAAATTAAAGTGATTTTAAAGTGTTTTAATTTACAAAAAAATAATTTTCTGAAATCTCAATATAATTCCATATACTCTTAATTAAAATTTATGTAATATTAGTACTAGTAAAATATGTAATTAAATTTAGTAAAATTCGAATTTCCATAAATTTCCTTTGGGAATAAATTTAGCCGTTAGCCTTTATTTAACGTTAGCCTTTTTTTTCTGAAAATTCCAAAAGGAAATATCTTTTATCACCTAAAAAAAACAAAAATATTTTTAAAAACAAGGTTTGATTTTTATATATTTTATGTATATTTGATTTTTTTTATTATTTTTACAAAAATTTGATTGATAATTATTTTGAATTTTTTTTAACGATTCTCAGCTATTAACGAGTGTTCCAAAATGATTTGTCAAATTGTTAATTTTGCTCAAATTTTAATTTTGCTATTTTTTGCTCAAAAAAATAAAAATTTAAATACGCAATTACTTGCACAGTGAATTATTTAAAAACCAATCCTCTTTTCTTTTAATTTCAACAAAAGTTTTAAAATGTATAAAATAAAAGGATTGGCCTTTAAAAAATTTACTGTGCAAGTAATTGACGCTTTAATTTTTTTTTAAAAATTTGTGTATCCAAAACAGATGAAATTTTATACAAACACACTACCAACTCTCATGCTTAAAAAATTTCATACTACAGTGGGGACGCTTTAATCCGAACTTTTTGGGAATATTTTTAATTAGTTCGGATTAATAAATTCGGATTAATGAATTAAGCAAGTCTTGCCAGAAAAAAATTTTTTCGAGTTTTTTTCTGAAGCTATTAATTCTAAAGTTAGTTATTATCAAAGATTTTATGTCATGAATTAAGAATTTCTTTTTTAGGTTCCAATTTATTTCTCAATATGTGTTAATGTTAATGTTCAAACTTAAACTTGTTCTAATTTATAACTATTAAAAGTGACGAGTTTCGAATATAGAAAATAATAATTTTATTATTTATTAATATATTAATAATTTGAATATTGATATAATCTTTCTTTGCTGAACTTATCTTTGACCTTTTGTTATCTAATAATATTTTTTGTCTAATATATTCGAATATATTTCTTTATATAATAAATAGTTCGATTAAAAAAAAACAAAATTCATACACTGTAATTTAAAATGTTTTAAGGAAAAAAGTTCGAATGTCGAATTTAACCGAACATTTGGTTCGAATTATCGAATTAAATTTTAATGTAATGTATTTGCGAAGGGCTTATGGAATATAGGAATATAGTTCGAAAAGCGAATTGTTCGGATAAACGATGTTCGGATTAAAGCGTCCCCACTGTACATAACTCTATGAAGCGTTTAAAGGAAATAAACATCTTGACCTTGACCGCATCTATTCAATCTATATGTACTCATATCTATTTTTATATTTTTTACTCTTATAATATGTCGTATTAAAGCCAGTCAAATACTGGTTAAAATGATATAAAACATTTTTTTCAAAGTTTTCTATCAAAAGTTATAATCAAAAAATAGTCAATATTTACCATATTTAATCAGTATTAAGTTTTTTGGTATTTTTCGTTTTGATTACAAAGCTTTTGAATTAAATAAGTTAATAACACCAAATTTTAAACATTAAAGGAATCTTATCTAAATTTTATGAAAAAATATTATTTTCTAAATTCTAGGAATTATTTAAGTAATTTATGGTAAGGTTTAAGGCATTTTGATTTTTTTTTCAAGCGAAGGGGGTTTAGACGGACTGCTTGGAAGCTAAATACTCCCTTTCAGTCCCCGTTTTGATTTGTTTTTGATAAAGAACGAAAAATGGCAAGTTTTATAAAAAAGGGAACATTTATAGGGGATGAAAAAATCGAAACCACAATTTGAAATATGTTAAAAATAGCGGTTAAAAAAATTTTTAATAAATTTTTCATCCCCTAAAAATGTTCCATTTTTAAGAAAACTTGCCATAGAAATCTTTATCTATATAGCCAAAATTTAGATAAAGCTACAGTAAGGGACATTCACAGGTGCACTTCATGAAGGCTCATGAACGTTCATGAACCTTCCCAGCTAACTTAAATTCCCTACTCGACTTCTCAACGCTTTCCGCGAATTCGCTAAAATAAAAAGTCATACATTTATCTATTACTAAAAGATTTAACTTCAGTTAAAAAAAATCGGACTTGTTGCTTCACTGGACAATTGTCCAAGATTTGCAGGATAATTTTAATACTTAATTGTTCAGTGAAAAAAAATATTGTCCAGAAAAAATTAATATTATCCAACCATTTTTTTTATTGTGGTATTATGAAAGTTTTTATATTCATTTACATTAGTTCTATTAGTTCAAGAGTTTTAATTCTTCTACTTCATAAGTTCGAAAAAACATAAACTCAGAACATAGACTCTTACGAAATCAGTGAGACCGGTCCTATAATCAAAAAAGAAAAAAATTAAAAAAAAGTATTTTTGAAAATATTTTATTTTTTCGAGTTTTGGTGCTGCCTTAAAAATTAGTTTAAAAAAATTTTTTAAACTTTAAAAGAATATAAAAAATAATATAGTTCAACTACGCGACGTTATTACATAAAAATTAAATATAAGCATTGAAAAAAATTACCAATTTTGCTTTTTATTGTAAACTATCGACCCACGAATTAGTTAAAAGTCTAATTTTACAACAACCAAGAAGTGAAGATAATCAAACTGTGATACCACCCAAAAAAGGCAAGTACCAATTCGAGAGTTGAGCAATAATCAAATGTTAATAATTAATAAAATAAATGGAATCATTAGCAATCTTTTAAAAAAGAAGTAAAAATAAACATTATTAATTTCAGATAATTAAATAATTTTTTTCAATGCTTATATTTAATTTTTATGAAATAAAGCGTTGGGAAGTGTGGGGAATTCGAGTTCGCTGGGATGGCTCATGAAGTGCACATGTGAATGACCCCTCCTGAATATTCAAAAGATTAATGTCAATTTATATGATTTGAACACAAAAATTCTGTTAAAAAATATTTTTTTCTAATAAATTCTGGGTCTAGTGGGTTATGTGATCAGCTGATCATCTAAAATGTGGTCATACCTTGATCACCGGTTTCATGATCATTGACGATCACCTAATATCGAATCAAATATGATCATCTAATTTAAATTATGATTACCTAGTTTTAACATAAATTGAGTGTACTGAACTCGGAAGTCATTTCTCCTTAAATCCCACATCATCATTTGACTTGAAAATTAAAAAAAATCGACTTTAAACTAAATTTTCAATTTTAAACCATGCATTTACCAGAAATTAATTTTTTTTATTTAAAATATTGTTTCTGGATCTAATCTGAATAATGATCACTAAAACTTAATTAATTTTTAATTGAAAAATTTCTGATTACATATTAGGTGATCGTCGATGATCATGAAACCGGTGATCATGGGATGACCACATTTTAGATGATCAGCTGATCACATAACCCACTAGACCCTAAATTCTTTATTCCTAAATTTGATTTCCTAAAAAATAATTAGATTTGTTAGTGATCTTCACTTTTCGTGTGCCATCTGTTTTTTTTTAATCTTTTTTTGTTTATAAAAGGCTTTAGTCTAAATTTTTAATAATGTTGGAACAAAGTAAAAACTAGAACAAAAAAATTGTACTAGCAGCGAACTTTGAAAAAAGTGACGAGAATTGTAATAAGAAGTGAACCAATTATTTGTTTGTTTTCAAAAATTTTTTTTTTAAATCACCTAAATGATGTAAGTATTTAGGGAAAATTACCAAAAATAGCTTGTAAGGTTTAATAATGACCTAAATTAGTGAAAATCATCTGTATAGAAGATTGAAGGGTTGAAAAAACACATTTGGGTCTTAAATGTATAAAAAATCTAACAAATTAAATTTTTGAAAATTTTTTGATATTTTTAAAATTATCACTAGCCAACAACGATAGTCACCATATTTATTTAGGCATCTATAAAGGTAGATTTTTTTAAATCAAGAAGCACGCAAATTATTTATTCTATTTTATTTTAAAAGCGTGATGACTCAAAAAATATTTAAAATAAGCGAAAAATTATTCAGAGAAAATGAGAAACAAAAACTTTCTCCTTTATCCAAGTCATGCTGTTCTTAATTATTTTTTTTTATGAAAAAGATAAAAAAAGAAAGCTGCCTGTAAGACATTTTCTAGAATAAACAATGGGGATTCATACAAAGAGCAAATATTTAAATAATATTTTTAATTTTGTTTTTCTCATCTTTTTTTTTTATATTTTGTTTAAACAAATTCTAAAAAGCAATTTATAAATTCTAGGCTCTCTCTCTCTCTCTCTCTCTCTAAGCTCTAATGTAATTTCAATTATTTGTGATGCATTTGCAATTGTTATTGTTATGTAAAGCGATAAAAATAAAAGAAAAATAATTGAAAATGTAATTAAAACAATTTTCAAAAAAAAAAAATTCAATTTCTTTTGGGCTTTCAAATAATTATCTTACTTGAATTGAATACATAAGCGGAAATTTCTCTTTTGTTTTGGAATTTTTTCTTTTTATTGCTTTAAAACAAAATTAAAATTCAATATATGAAAATATTTAAAAATTGAATTTCTTTTTTTTGTTGTGTTTTAATTCATCAACAAAAAAAAAGATCTTCAATTTCTTGATGACGTGTTTCATTCAGAGCTTTATTAAACACGAAGACTTAAGATGATTTTCCAATTTTAAGAATCATTTCAGTCTAGCAAAATTCCAATTCTTTTTGTTTCAATAAATATTTTAATTAAGTTTTTTTTTTTAGTTTTTATTATATTTTGTCTTGAGCATAATTGTTTAGCTAATTATAGACCAGACAATTTAATTAGAAATCTTACTGCAATTTTTATTTTATTGATAAGTATTATTTTATTTCCCGTTCTCAAAAAATTTAAATTAAAAGTTTAAATAATAAAGTACCACACTGTCCCAAAATTAAACGAAAAAAATATTTTTTTCTTCTTTTTTTTTTATCAAAAAAGAAAATGGATGTATTCTAATAAAAAGTTAAAATTTTATTTTTATCGAACCACAATTTTTATTTGTTTTTAGATAGTATTTTATTATTTGAAAACTTTTATAAATCATAGGATCCGGACACTGAGTAAATAATCGAAATTTTGAACTGATTAACTTTTTTTGTTTTTCAAACTGATAAATAGAGACTAGAAACAATTTTTTAGAATTTAATTCGAGTGTTTTTTTGTGGCAGGCAAATACTTTTACCGAATTGACGTCGAACATTTACCCGTGCTCTCTAGTAAATAAATTATGAATACAGTTTTTACAATTAAAAGAAAATTTATTGTATGTTATTACGAAGTTAAAAATATCGCCGTAATAATTTTTTCATTTTCAAAATGTGGTTCCAAAATTTACACCGATTTAAAGAGTATCAAATTTTCTTTATTTTTACGCAAGAAAATTTTATAAATCTTAACTAGTTAAGGTTCAGGAAATGCAAAACGTCAACACTATCTTCAGATATAGTTTTCGACCTCAAAATCGTAGCCTACACATATGAAAGTAAAATTTTTAGGTAAGGGTAAAATTTTTTGACAGAAACTTGGAGTTCAAAGTTTCTGGAATTTTGAAAAGTATGTATTATTCCAAAGCAAAAATATCAACAATTTATAAATATAATATTTTGAATTACACATTTTCTCAAAGAGCATAAAAACCTCTACCAGAAAATTAAGTTATTTGTCGAAAAAAAAAATTTAAAGCGGAAAAAATCGGTAAAAAAGCAAAAATATGCTTATTTTTCAGTATTTTTGTATCTGGTCAGTGGAACCCTCATGACCTATATTGAATAATATATTTTCTGAAACTAGAAAAAATTCTGAATAAATTGTGGTTTATAGTTTTATCAATATTTGATTTATTTATTTATTGAATAGAATTAACCTCCAAATTTTGGAGAAAGTATAAAATTAAAGTAAATTAAATTAAAGTAGCGTTTCGACGGCCACAAGCTGGGTTAGTTAGGTGTTTTACTCAATATAACACCAGGAGATAATTTGGGAACTCATTTGAATTTTTTTGACTCGCACAGGATTTGTACTCTCGACCTTCTGCTTGGACGCCCATGACGGTACCAACTGAGCTATCTCCCCCCGATTTATAAGTATTCAAAATAAAACGAAAATATATCTATTTTTTCATCATCATCATTAAACTAAAATCATTAAATTTAATACATTTTGAACTATTAAATTCGGAATATACTGATTTCATCAAATATGTAAGGTACGATAATTTTTTTTTCATAAACTAAAAAAAAAACTATACACAAGACTTTACTCAAGAAAAAAATTATACCTTAAAAAACAAGGGTAGTGTATTTTATTATTTCTCGAATGATTGATTTTTTAATTCACTAGAAATTAAGCATTTAAATTTTTTGATAAATGATGTGTTTTTGTTATGTCATAAATTATTTTCTAGAAACTCTCAATAAAATCGGTTGAGAAGTAATAAAATACTTTCAAGTCTAGATAACTTTCTTCTTAAGTTATAATAAAAAAGGCTCGTTCCTCGCAATTATCTCAAAAAAAAATTTTTTAATTTTTTTTTTACTTTTAAATTTTTAATAAATTCAATAGTTTTTAGAAAAAATTGCCAATTAAACGTTTTGATTTCTAAACCTTATCGTTTCAACTGAAATAACAAGCTTTTTACAATAATAATCAACAATAAACATTAAAAAAAATATCATAAAATACTAAGATATTATATAGACGTCTTATAAATGAAAGTATCTTGGATCAATGTATATCTGACACTATTGCCAAAATAAAAAATCACATTCCAGTGAATAAAAGTAGTATTTTGAATTATTATTGAAAAAATTAATTAGCCGATAATTTTTTTTAATAATAGTCCAGTCTATAACTTATGTCTTTACATAAAAATTATTATAATGTGTGAATGTTTGATCGAAATTTGATAATTTTTTTCAAATGATAAAATTAAATGCTACCGAATTCAGAACAAAATATTTTAGATTTGGGCTTTAAGGGTTTCCTTTTTCTCAATCTTAATCTCAAAATTGAAAATTTTTTTTTAGAAAATTCCATGCCAAATGTCTTTTTTAAAAATTTAATCCGTGTCTGTCCTCAAAAGGATCCATTAAGTTTATTTATTATATGACATGGTTTCTTAAAAAGACAGAATTTATAGGGGATGAAAAAATTTAAAATGGTAAAATTTTTTAAAAAAGCAGTTTTTTAGTCGCTATTTGTAACTTTTTGTTAATGTTTACAAATTTTGGTTCTAATTTTTCATCACTATATAAGTTACTAAAGCCTATCCCCGATTTTATGAACCTCGGTTGTGAAGCATTATTTAGTTAACAAAATTGAAAAATACATTTACATAAGTGTGAGTTCAAAGGGTTGACGTTTTTTTACTTCATAAATTCGAAGATACATAAAATCGGGGATACACTGTATTAAAAGAAAACATATCTTATGCTAAATGATATGTTTTCTTATTTTTTAATGTTATTTTAAAAATACAAATCAATATGAAACTTAAAAAAATTTATATTAGGAATGTTCAGAAATGAGCATAAACTAATTTGAACCCAATATAAGCAAAATCAAAAAATTTTGTTCAGAACTTTTTCTGGTTTTCGAAAATATATTTTACAATGTGGATTATTGGGACTCTATGGAGCTATATACAAAAACAGGAAAAAAATTGCTAATTTTTCGCTATTTTACTTTAATTTTTAAACAATTAAAGTAAAAAAATTTAAATTATTTTAAACTAAAATCAAAAAATTTCATTTAGTAAAATTTGAACCTAAAGAACTTTGAAGTTTTTTCGGAAATATTAAATCCGAAAAGTTAAGTTATGTGTTATGTGTAAAATTTGGCAAGTTTTTTTTTTCAATTAGAATTTTTTGTTTCCTGCTTTCATTCAAAAAATATCAAGGAATAGAAGTGATGTTTTGAACTAATTGTAAAGTAATAGCCAATTTTTGTTTTCGAAAATAGATTAAAGACAAATTAAAGCTTGACTTAAAATACAATTAATCCAAAACATCACTTCTATTCGTTGGCTTTTCTTGAATGAAATCAGGTATCAAAAAAATCTAATTGAAAAAAAAAAACTTTGAATTTGATGAAGAAGCTCTAAAACTGAGTATTTCAAGTTTAAATTTAATGATTTTAGTTTGCAAGTTTTTTCATTTCCGAGACCTAAATTTCTCACTCATTCACTTCAAAAATTTTTAATTTTTTTGGACTTTGTACAGGGGGTAATATTTAAAAAATTTTCACACACGAGGTAGGGGGAGGGGGTGTTTTTAGGGTAAAAAATTATAAAAATGTTATTTTTTTTATAAAAATTTTAAGAAAAAAAAATCATAATTTTATTAAAAAACGAATGGAATTTTTTTTTCCTATTTATGACATAAAAATTTATAAGTCAAGTTCATATACATAAATTTATTCATGAACAATGAAAATAAATCTTGATGACCTTTTTGCAATTAAACAGAATACAAAAATTTTAAAACTTTTCATTTTTCTAAACACTTTGATTTAATTAAAAACATAGATGGTGGTTTATCATGAATTTGACATCATCTAACAAAATATGAAGTCAAATAAAATCATCACCTCTTTCTTTTCTAACATTTACTAGTCATGTGAAGAGTAAGGTTTAAGTTTTTGAATCAATTTCAAATTTTTTCTTTTCAATTTTAACCCATTGTTTCTGTAATTCAAAAAACCTTGGAATTAAGGTTAGGGGTACTTTTTCCCCGAAAATTCTAAAAAATAAAATTAAGGGTACTTTTTCCACGATTTATGAATATTATTTAAGTTTTAATTAATTTTCATGGTGATAATAACAAATAACAAAAATAGTGGCATAGTAATTTAATAATTAAATTTCCATTTAAATTAAAAAATTGTATTATTTATTTAAAATTTCTAACTTTAATTCGCAAATTCTAAAATGGAAAATTTTAAATACATTAAATCGAACACATGGAAAGAAGAATATCAAAATGAGAAGAAAAATAAAAATAAGAAAAAAGGTTTACAAGTTTTATACGATGGTCATCTTTATTATAGGCATAGAAAAAAAAATCCTGGAGTTAAAAACAAAAGATGCATGTTTCACTTTGGTCAAAATATAATGAAATATTTATCAAGTATTGGTTTAAAATGTAATTATATTGAAGATACTGATTTTAAACAATGGATAAATACCATCTTTGCATTTGCGCTATGTCCTTTAAATAAGTTAGACGATCAATGGGAAAAGTGTCTCAACTCAAATCAACCAAAGAATGTCCTAAGAAATAATCTAGTTTGAGTTGAGAATAAAAAAATTGGTTTAAAAAAAAAAAATTTTCTACTATTTCAAAAAGGGTACTTTTCCCCCGATTTCAAAAAGATACTTTTTCCACTAAAATTTGGACCGTGGTTAAAGTACCCGTCACGTGGAATTAATTTTTTCGACCTTAGTGTGCCAAATTTTTTTTCCTCCTACCCCCTGCTTTGTCGTAATAAATGTTAAGATAAAACCGACAGTCCTTTACTTAAGTTCAATCATTTGTCTTAAAAAAAGACAAACTCAAAAATAATCTTCAAAACTTTGTACTTTATGGAATATGCAAAACAGAAAGTAAAATTCAGGAATCAGATTTTGGATACATAAGAATATTAGCATGTTAATTTTCAAGAGTTGTTCTAATTCCATTTAAAAAATAAATTAAGAAAATACATAGGTATATTCAATTACTTTTTCATACACACAAAAATTTCATTGTTTTTAAGAACAACGTTTAAAAAAACTGAAGATTAAGAGTTTATACTTGTTGTATACTGATTGATTTTTTTGAAATAATAAACCCTAAATAAAACGTGATCATTGAACTTAATCCCTTGGTTCATTATTATTTTATATTTAATGAAATAAAAATATGAAAATTTATACATAGAGGTAATTGTACTCTTAACTATAATTAAAAATCAATAAAATTCAAGAAAAAAAATTTTTTTTATATATTTTCAACTAGGCTTAAAAAATATTTTTGGTTCAAAGTAGAAGAAAATAAAATGGCGTTTTGAAACAAGAGCAACGAACAAAAAAAAATAATAAAAAATATGTAAAATAATAAAAAAAAATATAAGCTTTTTTTTGGTTGTTGTAGAAAAAAAACAAGCAAAACAACAACACAAAAATTAAAATTTATAATTTTATCCTAAGAATAAAAAAAAACTAGAAAAATCGATTCATCGCATCACAACAACAACAACAAAAATTATTATAGACTCCACCTAGCAAAAAAAAAAACACACATAACAACAACTCTTCAAAAAAAAATTATTATAATTTTATTCATAAAAAACTGACCGACCTTGACATTTTAATAATAATTATTTTATATATATATTATTTTTTTTATAATATATAGACTCATAACAAAAAAAAGAGAGAGAGAAACAAAAATTTATAATTTTTTTCTCTATTTTTTCTTAACTAAAAAAATTCTTAGTCAATTTTTTTAGTTATTTTTTTTGTTACCGACTTTTGTTCAACTCCCCTCGTTTATTTTAATTTAGTCTCTTTCGGCCTAGTTATAGATCGATGACTAACAACAACAATACATAGACGCTTCGTCGATCTAAGAGCTTTTTTTAAAATTAAAAAATAAACTTTTCTATCACTTTTTTTTTCGGGTAAGTAGAAAAATCTCTTTTTTTTTTTTTAAATTTTCCGTCAAAAAAAATTTTTTTTTAGATATTTTTAAAACAATAATTTTTTTTTAATTAAAAAAATATCACAATAAAAATGTCCAATCAACAATTTAAAAGATCATCATAAAAATTTTAAAGTTATTTCAGAACAACGACATGACATCAAATAACGACAACAAAAAAAAGATGGATTTTCTTTTAAATGGTGCTCATAGAAAATGAAATACGCTGCGTGTGTGTGTTTATTTGAAAATGGTTGAAAAAAAAATATCTAAAAAAATTTACAAAAAAAATGCCAAATATTTTCTAATTTTTTTCCTAATTCTCAGGATTAATTTTAATTTAAATTTACTGAGTGTATGCTCTTGCATTACTCATCGTTTTTAGTTCGATCGTTTTAATAAAAAAAAAAGAGAATGAAAAATATATTCAATACTCAACGATGATTAAATCAAATATGGATTAAAAGATAAAACATGAAAATCAAACATTCATTGGATATACATTGATTTAAAAGATCCTAAAAATAGAAATTAATGGATTGAATAGCGTTTAAAATTAAAAATGGACATGACTACGCGTATCTAAACTTAACGTAGGTTTTAAATTTTTAAGAGGACGTTTACGCCTTCTTTAGAACGCTGCCTACGTTAAGAATCGATACGCGTGTTGGATTGCTTTTTAATTATTAAACACTTATTTAAATTCATTAATTTTTTATTTTATTAAGAGTTTGTTAAAGAGATAATGTATTTATAAATAAGATAGTCAGAGATTTACGTTTTTTTCAAAGGTTTTTCAACGAAAAATTTTTTTAAATATTGGCATTTTTTTTCTAAAATTTTTTTGAAATTTTTTTTGTCATTTAAAGACACACACTCTCGTATTTTTTTTAAAAATTTTCTATTGACCATTTAAAAAAAATTTATTTATTTTTTTGAGTTAGTTTGTTGTTTGTGTTCTATTATTTTAGTCGTTAGTACGCTTTAAAAATTTTTGATGATATTTTAAAAAAATATTTTTGGTTGGATTTTTTTTATCAAAATGATATTTTTTAAATTTAAAAAAAAAATTTGTTTTAAAAATAAATTATTTAAAAAAAAGTTTTATTTTTTAATTTAATTGAAAGTCCACCAAGTCCTTTTAATTTTAGAACTTTAGGTTTTTATGATGTCCTATTGCTTCGTGTTATAAAAATTTAAAGGTCCTATCTTAAATGATCATTTAGATTCACCTTTACTTTTGACTTATTGAAAATTATAGATGAGTCTTTTGATAGTCCACCCAGTCTCTCTAAAGTTTATCAAACATGCAATTCACATATTCTTTTTCTTGGAAATAGAAGTATCAATATATAAGTCGGTAAAGAAAAAATAATTTCCAATTCATTTTTTAAGGCGAATATTTAGACTCTCCAACTTCAACTTCACTTTTTACTTGTTTATTTGTATTAACCAATATTTAAAGTAATTTAATTTAAGGAAAATTTAATCAAGTGAATTAAACCATATCAAAAATTCTAGGGAAAATAACAAGAACTTTACATTTAAATTTTAAGCATATGACATTCTTGTGAATGTAATTCCACGCATGTGTCATTTCAATTCGGGCAAAATTCTTATGTTAAAATTTGTGCTTTTAAGTACTAAGAATATTTTAAGTCATCAAGAAAAAACATCTCGATAAGTCTTGATTGTAATGCATGATAGTATAAATTTAAAAAGTTGTCTAGATTAATGGGAAGTCTTGGCTGAGTGGATAGTATACCCGCCTGAAGAGAGCTAAGAAGCTCTAAACGCGTCGTGGGTTCGATCCTCGGTGGCTACGCATTTTTCTATATCCCTCAAAAATATCGTTTAATAGAAAATTACAGCATTACAATAATATGAAATAATTAACAGCGTAGACTTTATGAATTAAGCTTTTATTTTGTTGTTGTAAGAAATACTTATGAATCATCAGTATATCATTCTTATTATTTAGTCATTCTTGTAAATTTAAACCTAGGGAAATTTCTAGTATGATTTAAAGTCCAAAAATTAATTTTTTTATTTTTTTATTTTTACAAATTTAAAAAACAAATAATACTAAAATTTAAATAAGGATTACGACTTTTATGGAAGACGTTGAAAATTCACATTTATTTAGTTAGAAAAACATAAATAAAGTGATGTTCACCTAAATGTTTATTTTTTTATTTGTATAAAAAAAAAATTTAATCTTACTGATACGAACCAGGTCGTTCGTTAACAAAATAAATTACTGTTTAGATAACGTTTGTCTATCGTTAAATTTGTCGATTTTTCATGCTTAACAAAAATCTCATAAAATTTTAGAGAGGAAAAATTAATAAAAATTTTAAATCATTTTAAAAAAGCGTTATATTAAGAAACTTTTGCCATTTTCAATGTAACATCACGCAAGATCGAACTTCAGACCTTTAGCGCAGAAGTCGAACATGCTATACACTACACCATACTAACACTAAGATGTAATGTCAATCGTAACTTTTGACAGTTACCGTAATCCGTGTTTTTATTAGCCTTAATTTTTAATTTTAATAAGTTTGAGCTATGGTTACGATTACGGCCAAAAGTTAGGTTTGACACTTATATTACTAGCATTGAAGACATTGGATCTAGTTGGACTAAAATTTAAGTTTACAAAAATTAATAAGTTTTAACCCTTAAAAACATCCATGTCATTTCAGATCTAGTTTTATGGCAAAACAAATTTGAACTTTAATTAAAGTAATTAAAACTAAAAAAGAATATAAAAAGAAATATTTTAAGACTGAAATTACTGAAAAAAAAACTTAACAGTTCATAGCTATGTTAGTTTTTTTTTTTTTAAAAAGTCTATTTGAAAACAAATAAAACTAGGTTAAAATCAATCGAAGATGATGGACTTTTTTATTGTTTTTGTTATTGTTAAAAAGGTTAAAATAATACAAGGCGGTAAAAGTAAATATTAGCCCGAAACGAACTAAAAACCAAAAAAATAACAAAAGTTGACTTGTTAAAATTAAACCTACACCTTTTTCTCGACATATTTTACACTTTATTTCTTATTTGTAATCGTTGCTCTCCCTCTCTCTCTCTTTCTATCACTCTCTTTTTATCCATATTTAAAATTACACAATTTTTTTTTTGTTTTTGTTTCAACAAAAATTATTTTTAATTTTTTTTTTAGAAAAAAATTTTTTTTTTTTTATTCGCATCATTCGAAAAAAAAAGCAATGATAAATTAAAAATTAAAAAAAAAATTCAACAAAGTATCCAACAATAAAAGATAAGTTTTCCAAGAGTGAGAGACAAAGTGAAAAAAGAGATTGATAGAAATTATTTGAATTTTGTTTATTGAAATTTGTTTGTTATTTGTAAAGAAAAAGTAGTGTGTTTCTTTTTTGTTTATAAAATTTTTGTTGTTTTTTATTTATTGGAAGAAAACAATTGTGGCTGAGAATAAAATAGATCCGTTTGTACTGGGCTCTAGATCGTCTAGATCTTTAGTCAAAACATCTCCGATACGCTCGTCTAGTACACGTAATAAAATCAAAAATGAAATATATAAAAAATCGAAAAAAAAGTCGAAAAAAAAGTCGTCGTCTCATCGAAATAGAACAGAATGGGAACCAGATGAGGCATCATCAGCATCAAGTTCAAACTCATCCTCATCAGACTCAACTTCTTATTCATCTACCGATCTATCCGGTGACTCGTCTAGTTCATATTCATCACGTTCATCAAGTACTTCATCAACATCCCGTTCATCTTCGACATCATCAAATACATCGTCGTCATCATCCACCACATCAACCGCCTCATCCATACAATTAAAAAAACTTAAAAAATCCAAAAAATCCAAAGCGAAAAAATCCAAAAATAAAAAGTCTAAAGACCCAAAAAAAAAGTCCACTCAAATAAGAACAAATCACGAACGACCCAAATTCGAAGACCCCAATCGCATAGTCAAAGCAACCAATTTACCAAGTCGTACACAAATGCCCAATTTAAAAGAGACACTTTACGATGAATTTCTCAAATATGGCAAAATAATTTCAATACGTATTGACGGTGAAGGCGACAAGAAAATATGTTACATTTTTTTCAAACACTCATCACAGGCTCAATTGGCCGTCGAGAGTCTAAATGACAAGCTATTCAATAATTTAACCATTTTAAAATGTGAAAAAATTGATTTTTCCACATATCTAAGTCAATTTAGTCAAAATCAAACATTATTAATACAAAATTTAAATCAAGAAGAAGAACTGGACGAATATTGTCCAAAAGCAACACGTACATTATACATAGGTAATTTAGATAGGGATGTTAAACATTCAGATTTGAGAGAGAAAATGGACAAAAAATACGGTGATATTATTGAAATAGAGATTAAAAAAGACAATAAAAAACCTAATTTACCAAATTCGATGTCGTCATCGTCGTCATGTATGCCATGCACGTCCAATTCGAATTCATCCAATTCGTATGCATTTATACAATTTAGTGATATTAGGAGTGTAGTTAAGGCCATGAGATGCATGAATGGAAAGTCGATTGGGCAAAATTTGGTTAAATTAGGTTTTGGTAAATCGAAGCCGACGAAGACTCTGTGGCTCGATGGTGTTAGTGATCAATTAAAAGAATCTCATTTGAACGATTTCTTTCGTAATTATTGCGAAAGTCAAGTCGAACAAATTTTAATTGATCGTAATAAGGCTCAAGCTTTAGTCTATTTTAGTATTGTTGACGATGCTAAAAATTGTGCTGAACGCATTAGAGCCAAGCGTTTCTATGACAAACGTATTATGGTCGATTTCGCCAGTAAAGAATTTATATCGTCTAGATTTGAGCATCTATTAGATCCCAAACATCATTTGTTCACCAATCATAATCGATTGAAAAATACCGATTTAAAAAATAAAAGAATACGATCGCCTAGATCGAATTCTTTAAACGATTCAAGATCATCTTCGTCATCTAGTTCAACTACGTCGTCTAGTTCGACATCAACTGAGGCCACACCAAATACCACACGATCCGAATCAATAGACTCTATGGTTAAGCCTATTGATGAAGAACAAGACAAAAAAACTAGATATTATCATGAGCCCTATTCAGAGGATGATCTAGCTCACACACTTAATCAAAAATATAAATATTATCGTAATCAATTATCACCATCTGATCTATCACATTTATTAAATGACACACCATCTAATCATTACCGTACTAATCGGTATTATTTAAATGAAAGTCTTGCCAATAATTCCTATCATCATAATCCAAGACACTATTATGATGATAGGAATTATACGCGACATAATACTAGCAGTGCTAATAAATATAGTTATACGAATCATTATGGTAGTGGCGGTGGTGGAGGTGGTAGTGGTAATAATAGTCATGTTGGTAAGAGTTCTAGCTCGACTAGTTTAAATCCGAATGGTTATGCTAAGAGATATGAGGACTATTCACCGAAAAATTCTCGTATGAGTTTTAAAAAGTTCAAAGAGAAATTGAGGGTCGAGACGAACGAGTCGAAAAAAATCGAAAAAAAAATTATATCGTCTAGTTCGTCTAGATCGTCATTGGATGGTGTTAAACAAGCGAAAAAACGCTCTGAATCACGTGATTCAAGTGATTCGTCATCGTCTTCCATATCGACAGTCTCCAATTCATCATCTCATAAATCAATTAAAAAAAGATCCGATCGTGATGATGTCAATCCACAACCAATGGATGTCGATACACCAGACGAATCGGATAAAATTAAAACAGCACCTTCGTCTCAATCCAATACACCTCTAATCAAACCAACAGACAATAAAATTAATTCACAAATTATACCTTTGGATAAACTGGACACGACAGATTGTGTCAAAGATCCTAGACTCAAAAATACAGAGTCAAATAAATCCTATTTAAAAGCCTTGGAATTTAATAATGATATTGAAATACCTAAATTTGGTACCAAATATTTATCAACTAAAACATCAACCAATAATAACAATACTAATAAAAAGTTGGAAGTCAGTACGACACCTACAATTACTAATAAAAAGTCTAAACCAAATTTAGAAATTAGTATAGAAAAAAAAGAGGAAAATTTACCAGTCAAAGAAGAATTAACTATAGTTAAAACTGAGTCTAAATCAGCATCACCTATAGACAATTTAGATAGACGTTCATTGGAGGAACGTATTAAAATGCTTGATGAAATGCTTGAACAACAAAAAACTAAACAAATTAATAATGAATATTCAATTGTTAGTAGTAGTTGTAGTAATAGTAGTACAACAAATAAATTGTCTAGTATACAATCACCGTTGAGTACACCGGTACTTAAACCGGCTAAGTTGTCTAAATTATTCGATGCCGATGAACAACGACTCAATCAATCATCTAATTTATTGAATCAAAAATTAGCTAATAGTCCTTTATTTGCCAAAGTAGAAGCCATGCCGATTAATTTACCACCACCTGGTGTAGGTGTTTATGATTATATTAAACCTATTATTGCTCAAACTAGTCAAAGTTTACCTGTTAATTTACCCAAGCCTATTAATTTACCTAAAATAACAGTACCTTGTTCGAATATACCTGCTCAAGTACCACTTACACCAGTTACACCAGTCACACCAGTGACCCCTATGACTCCAACATCGGTTCAAATAGCCGAAAAATTAGGTCTTAAGATTAAAGGGTGTTCGAGTCAATTATCAATTAATAATGATGTTCCCACTGTGTCTGCAGTTGCATCTACATCATCGACTAATTTAAATTCACCAAATAATCCAGCGCCTGTTAGTCCAAATCCTTCTTCTAAGCCTATTAAAAATATATCACCAATTAAAAACGAGCCTATTGAGCCTGTTAAAGTCGAACATTTAATTGAGACGCCCAAATTAGATATTGTTAAAAATGAACCTCAAAAAGAAACTCCTAAAGAAATTGTACAAGTAGAGAAAATTGAAGTTAAAATTGAGCCTAAAATTGTTGAGGAAATTAAACCGAATGAAATTAAAAATGAAAAACCAATTAAACTGGAGGAATCAATTGAAAAGCCTAAACAACAGAATAATAACATTGTTAAAAAAATAACGGATAATATTGAATGTGTAAAAGAGAATAAACCAGAATTATCTAAGCCTTTAGTTTCAAAAGAATTAAAGACTGATTTGAAATCAAGTGAAAAAACAAAGACTCTGACAACACCAATTCAAAATAAACCAATTCCGAAAAAAATAGTTGAAAAAACAGTAAATACACCGATTAAAACTGTGAGTAGTAAAGACGTCAAAGCGATAACTACTACTAAACCAAATGATCAAAATAAACCATTAGTTAAAACTGTTGATAAAACAAATCCGACTACACCGAAAATTGTTCAAACACCAAAACCTTCTCAAGTCATCAAAAAGCCAATATCAACGACACCCAGTGTCAAAAAAGTCGAGACTACTAAACCCGAAATAAAACAAGAAATAAAAGCCGAGAGTAAAACAGTCGTCAAAAATGAGGAAAAAAATGAGGCTAAAAAGAAAGATATTCAAATTAAAAAAACTGATTTGAAAGATTTGTACGATTCGGAAGAATCTGATGATCAAGTTATTAAATCCAAGCCAAAAGAAGCTCCTATTATTAAAGATAAAAATGTAGTAGTTAAAAAACCTGTTGATGCTAAATTCAAAAAATCCGATGGTGATAAAAAAATAACCCAACAAAAACCTTTGGAAAAAAGTGATAAAAAAATTGATGTAAAATCGATGAAAAAAGATGTGACATTGTCGACTAGTAAAAATGTTAAAATTTCAACTAATAAAAAAATTAATAAAAATGATGAAAAAGTTAAAAATAAGTCTGAGTCATCATCAATGGACTCTTCTAGTTCATCATCGTCATCCGAAGAAGAAGACGAAGAATCCGAAACCCAGAGCTCAAGTGATTCAACACAATCGGATGAAGAGATTAAAAAAAAGTCTAAAAAATCTGAAAAATCAATGAAAAAGAGTAAATCAAGACGTAAACAATTGGAAAAGATGAAAAAAAATAAAAAATTAAAAAAGAGTAAAATTCAAATTGATTCGGATTCAGACGGGGAAAAAACAATTAGGAAATCTAAGAAAAAAAATTCGACGTCTAATGTTAGTGTAAGTGGTGGTGGCGGTGGTATTAGTAGAGAATTGGCTTTTTTAATTGAGAATAGTTCAATGGGTAATTTTAATAGTGGTTCATTGTACGATCGTGTCAAAGCACGGCCACGTCAATCCGAAAATGAAACTAAAAAGAAAAAGAAAAAAAATAAAAAACGAAGAAAATTATTGGTTAAAAATGATGATGACGAATCAAGTAATGAAAAAGTCTCATCGGATTCGGATACGGAATCATCGTCTTCAAGCGATAATTCTGCATCGAATTCAGAAGACTCAGATTCGGGTTCGAATACATCGAGTTCTGAGTCGGAGTCAAAAAATAATAATAAAATTTCCAAGAATCGAATAGAGAGTTCTGATTCGGAAAATGAAACTGATAAACGACCTTTGAAATCAAATGAATTTAGTCGAAAAAGACAAAAAAGTAATGATTCCCTATTCGATTCGGAAGAAGTTACCGAAGCTAAAAAAGAAATTAAAACCGAAATTAAGCCTAAAATAAATCAGGCTAATTTGTCTAATAAAAGATCGAGGACTGACTCAACTACATCATCGGCCTCATCGACTAAAACAATACAACAACAACAACAACAACAATCTACTCCAAAAGTAAGTCAAGATCAAAATTTAATAAAAAAAAGAAAATTACCAGAAGAAGAATCAAAAGATCCAAATCCACATAAGACTCTAAAGAGCTCATCAAATACGACTTTATTTAAAAATCCAGCTAAAATTGAAGCTAATAAACCTAAACAAGATGTTAAAGTAGTCAAAAAGCCTTTGGTCTCTGATATTCCAGTGAAAAAACCCGATAGTTCCAAAGTTGAATCAAAGCCAGAACAAAAATTAGAAGTCAAAAAAGAAGTTAAAAAAGATTCGAATATAAAACCAATTACGAAAAATGTAACTACGTCTAAACCATCACAAATTCAAACACCAAATAAAACTTTTACCAATAAAACAGAAATTAAAAGTGAGATTAAAAATGAAGTCAAAAAATCAAATAGTCAAAAGATAGATTTAGTCAAGTCCAAGGATAAAAAACCAATACAAACATCAAATAGTAATAAAGTAGACACCAATAAAGTTGTAAATAATAATAAGACTCAAACGAATAAAACGGTTAGTAAATTAATAAATAAAGAAAAAGAATTGGTTAAAACGAGTCTTAGCTCGGGTAGTGGTAGTAGTATTGGCGGTGGTTGTGGTGAAGATGAACCATTGACTTTGAGCAATATAATTAAAACTGAATCGAAAAATATTCAAAATAGTCTTAAAATACAAAAAGATTTGATCGATGAACACGAGGTAAAAATTGATGAGACTGAAATTGATGAAGCTGTTAAGAATATACAAGCAGCTGCTATTAAAAATTCTATAACAGACGTTAAAAGTGAGCCTGATGTTGAGATTAAACAACAAGAAAATGTTGTATGTCCAGAATCTTTAAATAAAGAAGAGGATTTAAAGAGTGAAAGTGTTATTGAAAACGACCAGTCTGAACAGGAGAAGATAAATCAAGATGAAGTTAAGACCGAAAGTTTAGAACAAGAAATTGAGCCACAGGTTGAAAAAATGGAACTTTCAGAACCAAAATCTGAACAGTGTTCTGAACAAATTGATCAAGAGATAGAAAAAACTGAGCAAAGTTCAGAGCCAATTGAGCCAAGTTCAGAAAAAATGGAACAAACTTCTGAAAAAATTGAAGAAAGTGTAGAAAAAATAGAAATTGATGAAACAAAAATTGAAAAGATTGAAGAAGAAAAAGAACCAATAATTGATGAAGGTGTAAAAATGGAGACTGAAGTTGAGAATAGAATTGAAGAGGAGGCGAAAACAATTGATATTGAGCCCGAAGTTAAGCCTGAAATTAACAACGAACCACAAGAAGAAACTAAAATTGAAAGTGATATTCAAACTGAAAGTGTTTCTGAGCAAATTGACACAGTTCCTGATGAAAATATGACTCAAGTAGAAGAAGAAGAAGAAAAACAAGAAGAGATTTTAACTGAGGAAAAAGTCGAAGAAAAAATTGAAAACGATGTTGATTTAGATTCAACTCAAGATTATTCAAGTGAGAGTAATGATACAATCATGACTGAACAAGCTGATGATGACATAGTACCAGAACAAATTGTCCAAGAAACAATAAATGTACAAAATACTATGACAGAAGAAGAGACACCAATGGTACCACTTGTAGAAGCTCCAATAGATATTCCTGTTAAAGAATTATCAGAAAATAAAAATGAAGAAATTAATTCTGATTTATTAAAGATCGAACCGACTATTAATTTATTGGAATCAAGTGTCGATAAAGTCCAAGACCATGTTGAACAAGTTAATTCGGGTATTGATGAAAATAATTCAATATCTCAATTGACAGTTCAACAAAACAATATTTTAATACCTCCAGTCATATCACCAAATACAATACAATTTAATCCAACTCAAATGGATCTTAATTCGGCCATGTCACTAACGGCTAGCTTAAATAATTTAGCCGAAACTATTGAGACTAAAATATCCGAACCGAATAATAGTAATAACAATAATAATAATAATAAAATGAATGATTTATTTGAGGCTTTGGACACACAAATGACAAATGATAAAAAAGTAGAAACTATGCCACAAGATCTAAGGCCTTCAATAAATGAACCAGTAAATCAAGAGTTTAGAAATACGAAAAATTATGGTAATATGGACATGTTATTACAGGCTATTTTAGTCGATCAACCAAATCAATTAAATGAGTCGAAAGTAGAAGTGGTTAATAAAATTCAAGAGACAAATAAAGTTGAAGAAGTCGAAAAAGAAATTGAAAAAAATAAAGAAAAATCTCATCATCACCATCATCATCATAACAATCACAATCACCAACATCATAAACATCATCATCATCATCATGAGAAAAAAGAGGAAAAACAAGAGGTTAAAGTTGATAAACCAGTAAATATTTTCAATCCAGTTAATGAGCCAGCTAAAAATATATTCGATCAACAAGTTAATTTTGGAAATTATTTGACACCAAATTTTACATCTTTACTAGCTCAAGGTCCCATAGCGCCACCAATAACACCTCAAAAAAATCAATCAGTAACCCCGACTCTATCACATAGTTTAAGCAGTAGTTTAACACCGAATAATTCATTTAATTACAACATGCCATTTATTTTAGGAAGTCATCCATTACCTAATTTAAGTAGGCCTAAGGAAGAGACAACTATAACTACACCGGCGGCTAATCCATTTTCAATTCAAGCCCAATTGTCTCAAAATACAACTCCAAAAAGATTTTCACCGCCGACTACAAATACCCAAAATACACTCAACTCAACTCAACAAGGACATCAATTTGTACAGCCTAGTATACCGAATCTTAATTCTTTAGACAATTGGCAAGCGGCTTATACTAAATATCCTCTTACTTTTCTCGGTCCTCCACCACAGTATCAACAACAACAACAACAACAACAGCAACAACAACAACAACAGCAGCAACAATCTCAAATTCAACAACCACAAGTTACGAATAAACAAAAACAATCTCCATCGCCTTCGCCGTCACCAAGAATTACAACACCAAAAATTCCAACTACACCAGTGTCAGCTCCATTACCAGAAGCAAACATTTTTTCAAATTATGATTATTTTGAACGAATGAATTTGTTACTACCACAACCAGGTCAATTACCATTCGCTTTTCCCAATACACAATCGAGAACTCCACAATCAAATTCACAAAATAATCAACAACAACAACAACAACAATCTAATCAAACACAACAACCAACTCAGAAACCACTTCCTGTCACATTATCATCAGTATCATTAGCTTCATCATCATCAACTAATTCATTACCAAAATATTCTAATTCTAAACCAAGCAAAAAACTAATGGCTAAAGAATACGAACAATTACAACAACAACAACAGCAACAACAGCAACAGCAACAACAACCACAACCACAATCAGTTCAGCAAAATCCTTTAGCTACATTTCCTCAATTTCAACCAACTCAACAAAGTTCATCTACAACTAACACAAATAATCCATATGCTAATTACTATTCAGCATTGACTGATTTAAGAATACCATCATTATTATTTGCTGCAGCAGCTGCGCATAATAATTATCCAGATTTATCTAATACTCAACCAACTCCAACACAAACACAAAGTACTCAAAACACAATTCAACAACAACAACAACAACAGTCATCACAAAATAATTTTATAAAACCAACCAATTTAAATAATCCTTTAGAATATATGAATCAAATGATGATGTCAAGTTTTCCTGGTGTTTATAATGATAATAGACAAACAGGATCACAATTTTCGAATTTTTTACCTAGTACATTTAGTCAGTTTAATCAAAATCCATATTTAACACCACAGCCACAGCCACAACAACAACAACAAAACCAAGTTCAGTCACAAGAACAGCAACAAAAACAAGAACAAACCCAACAAGCAGAACAAGCTTATTACACTGGTTATACTGAATTTCAAGATCGTAATCGTATAATATGGTATGGTAGTTTTACGATAAAAAATGATACTGCATCAATTGGTATGAATTTTGTCAATGGTAATATGGAAATAGCCAAGAGTTGTTTGAGTCAAATGTCTTTTGAAAGTAATAATCAACCATTGAGAATAATGCAACGTATGAGATTAGAACAAAGTCAATTGGAGGGCGTACAAAGAAAGTTACAATTGGAAAATGAGCATTGTATTCTAATAGCTGTGCCTTATGGCAACAATACTCTCGAACAAATGAAACAAACTAGTAATTTAAGAAATGGTTTTATTAATTATTTGCTTGAAAAGAAAGCAGCTGGTATTGTTAATGTTCAAGTACCTAATGTAAGTTGTTAAAAATAATTATTTTTTTTATAGAAAAAAAATTTATTTTTTATTTTTTTTTTCAGACTTCCTATGTGGTTCACATATTTCCACCATGTGATTTTACAAATGAAATAATGCGACAACGAGCACCAGAAATGAGTAAAAAACTAGGCGATTATGGCCATTTATTTATTGTGATAGCAACAGTATGAAGACGATGAAATTAATCAGTGTGTAAATCAAATAAATCGTTATCGTATTCAAATAATTAACCGATATTGAACCGCAAAGTTTTGTTTAGTTTTTGTGATCTTTTGCTTCATGAGAGAAAAAAATCCCATGGCAAAAAAATTTTAGATTTTTTTACAAAAAAAATGTAGAACTGTGTATTTTTTAGTTAAACTGTAAACACCCCTAAACAATAACAAAGAATAATAGTAAAAATTTCTTTTTCGTTTTGTCTTAATCGGATATTATGGATATGTTAAGTGAAAGAAACTAAGAATTAATTTGTAAATATTTTTTATTTAAAAAAAAAAGTCATTAAAAAAAGATTTAAACTTGACCAGAGTCCCTTTTAAGAATTTTTTTTTGTTGTTAATTTCAAACAATTATTTGTTTCTTATTTTTTGTTGTTGCTTGATTCTTTAAAATTTAAGTTATTGATTATTTTGTGTCTTTTTTGATTAAGACTTGATTTAGAGTATTATTCATCATTATTATTATCATTTTGGTTTTTATAAACATTTAAATGTAAAACTTTAAAAACCTCTTTTTTTTTAATTAAATTTTTTTAATTAAAAAAAATACTAATCAGAATAGTTTTTTAAATTTCATTTTTTTTTCTTTTATCTGTCTTTATTGTATTTTTTAAAATTTTTTTGTTTTCTTTTTTTCTTTTCTTTGTTTGATTGTACATTTAAAATATTGTTTAAAAATTTACAAAAATAAAATATTAAAAGAATATAAAAAAAATTTTAAATTTTTTTGTTCCAATACCAATACTGTATTTGACTCGAATAAAAGCAAAGAAAAGAAACATCAGTATTTTGGATGTCACAAGTCATTAATATTAGTATCTTTAAATTTTATTCCTCAATTGAAAATCGATCCCGAAAATTTTCTAAATAAAAATTTAAATTTATAGTGATACCGTAAAACCTTGCTTATAAGCGACTAAAAATCGCTCTTTTGAAGCGTGAAATCAAACTAAAGAAAAATGAATTTGGTCTTTTGATTTGACTATTTCGATAGACTTTAATGTGGTCTATTTAGTTATAACAAAATTAAATTTTTTCTGCTTTTCCTTCTTCTAAAAAAAGGGCGTTTAGGGGGTTTGCTAGTTATTACCGTATTACGCTTATAAACAAGGTAATACGGTAATAACTAGCGAAGATGGCTTCGAATTTTTAGAAAACTATTTTAATTGAGGTCATCTTGTAAAAATAAATTCATTTTTGGTTTTTTTTGATTAAAAATTTAGTTTTTCTGAAACTAAAGTGATCCCTATTTTGCTTATTTTATTTATTTATTTATAAAAGGTCGCTTATCCGACCACTCTTCGAGGTTTACCGTGAATAAAAGGTACATCCTCTATAAGGAAATTGATTATTTAAAACTATTAAAAGTTAAATAATACAAAAAAAAGAAGAATAGTTTACAATTACTCGTATAGTAAAAAATGCGTCTAAAATAAAATAAAAAAAAAGAAAAGATAGCTCAAAAATGCTTTATGTTTTTGTTTCATTTGATGAATCTAATGAGATCGAAAAGCTCCTTTAGCATTTTATTATGGTCATTTGATTTAAATGCTTCTTTGATTAAATTTACCACTGCACTGTACTCCTTTTTTACTATGATCTCTGTATCATTGATATATTTTGAAATTTAACAAATAAGTTTTATATTCTGTGTGTTATTTATCTCACTTTCGTCTAGAATATGACTTATGCTATTCCACATGTCCTTGATACCATTAACCTCTATCATTTCTTCTATTATTTCGTTGGTTAATTTTTTATCAATTAACCTTGTTAAAAATTCGGTCTTCGAATTTTCAATAAATGTTTTAGTTGGAGTAATATTTAGGTCTAAAAAAAGGTTCCTGGTCCTGCATCGGTTCGATACTCTTATCATTCTTTTGATTATAATTCCTTCTGTAATTCTCAGATCATTGATTTCTGATTTAGTTAGGTTGGTTGTTTCTATACCATACATTAAGATTGGTCTAATGAATGCTTTGAAAATGTGTGATTTAAGATACGTACTAGAGTATTGGTTCCAAATCACAACTGTTTTAAGACTCATCGCTACATTCATTTTGGTTATTATGAATCAAATTATTCATAATAAAAACCGAATTCTTTAAATAAAGGTTTACTGACTTTGTCTTCACATCATGACCTACGAAATAGAAAAAGTTACATGACGCTCTTATTTGAAGTAAAATTACCGATTCTGTATGTTTTCCGATATTTATTTATTATTTGTTAATTCTTGACACGTAGAAAGACCAAGCAGTTTAAAGCATTTCCTTATATCATAAATTAAAATTTAAAAAAAATGAAAATATTTGAGAACAGAAATATATTCCAATCTAACTAAATAAAAAAATTTCTTTAGGACACTTGAATTGTATTTTTTTAACTTGAAAATCATCAAACATATTTATTCTAGCGTAAGAATCTAAAATATTGCTGGGTAAAAATCTAAATAGTGAGCCTTCGGCTTAGAATGAAGAGGCGTCATTAATCTTTGACTTCTACAATAAATCTTTCAATCTATCTTTCAATTTATCGTAACCGTTAGAAAGAATTTAATTTTTTTATCTTATGGCTTCAGATTAATTATGTGATTTCTTTCTGTTTTGTTATTTTAAAGCTTTCTTTGAAATGTCACTGTTCATGTTGATTTTCGCGGCTGGTGACCACTGGACCGCCAAAATAGGTTGTGACCGCCTTGATGGCGGCGGGGTAAAATATTTCCTTCCTTGCTTACTTAGAGAATTTCTAAATTGATAGAAAATCGCTTAATTTATAAATTTATTTTCCCAGACGGCTATCGAGACGATCACCGCCTATTTTGGCTGTCCAGTTTTCGCCAATCAGCGTACACCAACACAAATCTTGATCTCTAAGAATTGAGCTTTTAAAAATTGACACTTATTAATTGTGTTCTGAAAATACAAGTTTTATTCTATTTTATACTTTATTAATTTTAGTTTTAATTTCAAATAGAACAATTCATCTTGAATCTTATCTAAATTTTTGTTTATATAATTGTCTGATAGATTCTGTTGTAAAACATTCCAACTTTACTAGAATCGTTTAAATAATAATCACAGCAGAAATCCACTTTTGATAACTTAAATGCTTTTTGTATCGAAATATACTGAATTTATTCAAAACTTTCGGGTTTATCTATTTCCATTTCCTTTAGAAACAAATTGTAGAATACTTACCGATTTTGAAAATATTCACATTTTATAAGATTTATCGAGAGTTGCCAATCACCATAACCAAATGACTTTAGTCTATAATCGCGTTCATAATCATCTGAATATTGTTGAGGCTCCGTCTTTTCTGAATTTTTATTTACAAATACTTCAGAATTTTTCATGTAAATAATCTGTGGTATATTTTGAAATGAAAAGATATCTTCGTTAAATTTTTCTTGAATAAAGAATGTTTTTAATTCTTCCATTTTTAAGTCAACTTGTTTATTAATTTTTTGAAATGGCAGCTTTTTTTTCTCAAATGTATTTTTATCCTATTGTATGTATTAAAAATTAAAATAAAAAAATTTCTCGTTCACGATGGATCCTACTAAAACACTGACCCCCCATTTTTGAAAAATTCCTGACCCCACTTATCTCAACTAAAAAGTGTTCTATCATTATCTTTTATATGCTATATAGTGTTAAACTTTCTGAACTTTCTAAAAATTTAGTTATTTTTCTTATAGCATTATTATTTTTTTGTAAAATTTACCTGTTTTTACAAATTAAAACTCCTGACCCCCAATTTTGTCCGACTGACCCCCATTTTTCTTAAACAAAATTTCACGAGCTTTCAAGATATGTATTCAGTTTTTCTCCAGAATGCGTTGTTCTCTTGATATTTTCATCAAAAAAAAAACATACTAATTTCAAATATATGATTCCTAATATACTTTCCCATATACCAATCGATTCAAATCTTCTCAGCTACTCGATTTTAATGTTTGTTTTTTATTTTTATAATTATTTTTTGTTTAGAAACTAAATTTCACTTTTATAAATTACTGACCCCCTACTAACTCTCAATTTTGTCTGACCCAACGTGAACGAGAAATTTTTTTATTTTAATTGATAATCTGTAAAAATATAATTTTTTATGCTCACACATAAATCATTTTTGTTTTTTTTTGATTAAAAATTTAGTTTTTCTGAAACTAAAGTGATCCCTATTTTGCTTATTTTATTTATTTATTTATAAAAGGTCGCTTATCCGACAACTCTTCGAGGTTTACCGTGAATAAAAGGTACATCCTCTATAAGGAAATTGATCAAATGGTCGAAGAAATTAGTGAATCGTATTGAGGAAAATAATTAAAAATTAAGCGTCTTAATTGTGAGCCATTAAACAACACTCAAAAACAACAAATGGTTTACCAAAAACATAGTTCAAATATTCCACCAATTCTCATCAAATATAAAAATCAAATGATAAAAAAAATAGTAGATATCCAACATCAGAACAAACGTAATAAGAAAACATCAAAAAGATGATAAAAATTATGATAAAATTTATGAAAGGAATTTTTATGATGTGAGTATATTTGGAAAAGATTTGGATAAATTTACAAATATTTACGATCGCATGGATGAAATAAAACGGTGCCTTGGCGTCATAAGACCTGAAATGATTCGTCCAATTAAAGATAAAACATTGAAAATTGTCAAACTAATTATTAGAGTTAACAAATATAACAACTTTAAACTACTGGTGATTGGTCATTAGATTCTTTTCCATCGGGAGTAAAGGCTAAAGCGAATTTACCGAAATTAAAGATTTTAATTTTGAATTTTGACAGAAAAGTCAAAATCCAACAAGACAGTATAATGATAAAGAAAATTTATAATGATTATGGTCTTTTCAACATTATGAGAATCACAAATTATGCACAAATTGTGGTAGTATCTACCATCAAAAAAAAGACTGTAGTTGTAAACAAAGTTGCTTAAATGTGCTGAACAAGGCCATTTTATTCAAGAATGTAACTCAGACTTTGAGAAATGCATTATTTAAATATATGCCCCAAAAAAATTAAAAGTTAATCGTTTTATTTTGAATGTCTTAAAAGGCGAAAATTTAATTAGTAGTTTCAACGATATTTTAAAGTTTAAGAATAAAAGCTATTTGGTAAAAAAAATAAATTTAAGAGCTGATCAAGTGACCCTATACGAATCTCAAATAAATAACTTGCTTTGTTCAAAACTTCAAACCTATTTTCCGGAAATGGAAAAAGTAGAAGATAAAATTTTGCAACAGCTTAAATCTTCAAAAGAAGACATTAAATCTATCCCCTCGACAATCAACGAAAACGCCTCAGATTTAGGCTCAATCAAAGATTTCGTTAGAGATTCTAGTGCCATGATAATCCAAATTGGACCACAAATTAAAAATGCTCGAGAAAATATTAAAAATGTTAAAAACTCTCTTAATAACTAATGAAATCGAAACTCAATTACCCTCCATCACGAGCTTATTCGATACAGTCAGGAAGCAAACTGAAGAACAAAGTGATCAGGATTTAATTAGAAAATTATCAGAGATCTTAGAATGCCACAATCTTTTCTTTTGGCTTCTAAAATAAGCTCATCGCAAGTCATAACTTATCCAAATATAATTTTTCACGCGTGTACAAGAAACAATAGAAGCGAGATATTAAAAAAATTCAAAAAAAAAATTTTTAAATTTATTTGAATTTTTATTCATATTTTCCATTCCGAGCCAATAATTGATGATGTTTAAAACCCGAATTAAAAAAATATATTGAAAAAATTCTGTCACTTAATTTCTTGTCACTCTAAACCGGTACCAAACACAACACAAGGATTATCATCTATAATCGATTAGTGTCTGTTAAACCTAAGAGTCTAACATATTATCTTCATAATCTAACATATATGTTGAGAATTGTACTGTTATATCAATTGTAAGAATATGGCAAGATTTTTTTTTATTCTAGATTTCTTAAATTTTTTAATTGCGTAATTTAATTTTTTTACAATTCATTTTCATGTAGAACTTTGAAATGTTATTACGCAATTTTCAAGAAAAAATTAAAATAGAAAAAAAATTTTTCCATATCCCAAGGTCCGGAAAAATAAAGAAAAAACGATGTAAATTAAAGGATAAATCATCGATGAGTTGTGAACCTTTTCTACTAGTTTCATCGATGAATTTATAACTTTTTCGACGATTTTCTTCAAATAAGCAAAAAAGATCAATTCGGATTTTTTTTTGATTCAACAAGGCAAAGGAGAAACAATTAAATAAAATCAATTAAATTTTCAATCGCTATATTTTAAAATAAGACTCGAACTCCGCATTTAATTTTATATGATGGTTAAAAGCAAGTCTACAATTAATATGTTGATGTTTATATTAAGGTATTTATCTGTTTTTGGTTTGGGAAATTTTTTTAGGCCCGTAGGCAAGTTTATTTGCAAAAAATAAATTTAAATGATAAAAATAAGCAATTTAAAATAAAATTAAAGAAATAAACTATTAGTCATATACAGTGGTTCTTATAAAAATGTAGGGTCAACCGTAACCCATGTTAGTTCGCCTTAATTTTCAATTTTGAGATATTTGAGCTATGGTTACTGTTAAGAGTTACGGTTGAGCTTACATTTTCATTAGAATCACTGTTAATATATGCAAAGTAAAAACTATAAATAAATATAAGAAAATCTTAATGACTTAAACTGAACATCATTACGTGATCTTTATTTCAAATCTTTCTCTTGGTTTCCTATCTCAGGAAAGGTTTCATTTTTAGGTCATAAGAAGAAAGTTAATGTTAAAATTTGTTCTTTTTTTAAAGTTCAATTAAAAAAATTAATCTTTTATCTTTTATTTTTTTTATTTTTAAATAATAAAAATTTATTGATAAAAAACCACAGTATTTATACTGTGTTAAGAAGATTTAGTCTAAGGGAGAGGGTCATTGAAGAGGGGGCCTCATAAGTCTAATAAATTAAATGACCAATCATTTATAGAAATTAAGTATAAGAGAGAGAGTCATTGAAGAGGGGGTCTCATATGTCTAATAAATTAAATAACCAATCATTTTTGATCAATGCAATATAATTTAATAATTATTGTAGAAAAATGATGTAAATTCTTAAGAAAAATAAATTGACACGCCTTTTTTAAGCAAATAAAAAAAAACAATTAAAATTTATTGGTTTTCATTGAACTTAATTTTTTCAAGTACTTAAAAAACGATTTTCCTTAAATGATACATAGATGTACTCATCATTTTTTGGGAGACTGGGATTGTCTTAGTTCCGAATTTTCAACGTTCCAGTATGGGTATATTTATGTGAACACAGGTTTACATAACGAATTAACAGTTTCAACATAAAAGTTAAACGCTGATTTACCTAAACTTATTAAATTAAAAGAATTTTATGTTTTCTAATTATTGATGTTTTCCTAATATTTGATGTTGTATGCAGCATCAATCATATGCTCGGAACAGAAAAAGAAAAAATCACATAAAAATTTTGTTCAGTATTTTTTGAAACAATGCGTTAATTCACCTTTTTTTTAACTGCAGAATAAAGGCGAACGTGTAATTTGTGCTAAAGTGACTCAAAAATTGAAAAATTTAGCTAGGAGTACGCTTCAAGGGTAAATAAAAATTTTTGCTCATTATTTAGTTTTCATTTCAATTTAAACGTCGTATTTTTGGTATAAATGAATCCTTTAAACCTATTTTTGACCCTGTATACGAATATACATGAGATGTATAAGAATAAATAATCAAAATTAATACATTTTTCACGGAAAAATTATAACTCTCTTTTGAGTAAAAATTATTCGTACACACAAATAATCTATTTTTTACACATGAAAATTTATATACACACGGTAAATAATTTTTTCTTACACAAGAATAAAATATTTATTTTGTACACACTTTTTTATGTAAAAATACACGACAAATATCAAATACTATATGAACTTTGAAATTTTCCAAATGACTAAAATTTTTCAAATTCTCATCCAGTAATATTGTTATTTGTTTAATTTTAGTTAAAAAGAAATGAATTCTGATTAAGGATTTTGGTCACTTTTTCTCTACTCAAAATATTCTAGGTAGAATATTGGGGTATTTTTTGATGAATCTCTTAAATAAGTGAATGACTTGGTCCGCTATTTAGTCACTAGTTATAAGTTACTTACTTTACGCTTCAAAATTTTTAATTTTTTCTTATTTTATTTGTTTTAATTATGACAAAAAGAGTTTCTTAATTCAAGGTAATTAAAAAAAATTGTCGTATTCAACTAGTAAGGAGGTAACCTTTTAAGGAATCTATAACTAGCAAAAGTTCTTAAAAGTTTCGGGACATACGGCATTCATTTCTTCATAGAAACCGAATCCAAAGTATGTTACTGGAAATATTTTAGCTATCAAAATTCGAAATTAGCGTGCTATTTAAAGTTTGACGTGTATTTTTTTAAATATAAAAGTGTGTACAAAATAAATATTCTTGGTCTGTGTACGAAAAAACTTTTAACCGTGTGCATATAAATTTTCATGTGTAGGAAAAAAATTACTTTCGTGTACAATTAAATAACATCCCTCTCTTTTATAACTTGAGTCATTCTTGTTTTGTCAACTAATGGTTAGTTAGGATAAATTAAAATGAATTGATTTTTTGAAAACAACATCTTTAATAAAAGAAAACTTAAGCTGCTTAAACGATTCTTGTAAAAAAAAAGCCAAATAATTTTAAAATTGAGACCCTTAAAAATAGAATCATCTATCGATGTATTTTAAAAAGGATTGGCTCTTAAAATAATCAGCGTACAAGTAAATGCGGATTAAAATTTTTAGAGCAACAGTTTAAATTTGCCGATTCTAGTCAATCAAGCTAAATCTTTCCATTTAGTAAGCTGCTATTTAGTTAATTCGATTAATTTTTCGTTAATAAAATATAAAAAATTTATTGATAAAACTAAAAATAAGAGAAAAGCTGGACCATGACATGAGAAAGAATAAAATTGGAATGCGATTTTTACATAAAATTTCATGTGTGATTGACATTTTTAATAAAAAGCATTTAAGTGTGCCATGACTTTTTTTTGGAATTAAATTGAATTATTTATGTTTGTTTTAATCCTTCCTTATCTTTATTTAATTCGCATAAATTTACAATGATCAAAAAATAAAAGTTAATCTAATCAGGACAAGTTGACCAACTCGATCTGCATCTTAGTTTTTTTTTATTTTAAAATTTGTGTAACTGACTAATTTGTAACGTGACCTCATCAGACGAGTTATGATTCTTGCCAAAAAAATTCCAAAAAAACGAGTATTACTCGTACTTGTCACAAAAATAATTAGAAAAGTACGAGTACTACGTACTCTTGCCAAAAAAATTTTAAAGGTACCAGTATTACTCGTACCCTTACCAAACAAATTTTAAAGGTACCAGTATTACTCGTACCCTCACCAAAAAAATTTTAAAGGTACCAGTATTACTCGTACCCTCGCCAAAAAAATTTTTGATTGTTCATTGTTTCTCAAATGGTTTCATGAGCTTTTAAAGTTTTTAAGTTTTCACAATTATAAAAATTTTTGAATATAATAAAATATAGGATTGGAAACAATCGAACTTAACCAAATTATAATGGATACAAGTAATTTTTTTGAAAAAATAAAACAATATTTTCGTATTTATGCTCAAAATTTTAATATTTAAGGATTGCAAACAATAGAATTTAACCAAAGTATTATGAATAGAAGTAATTTTTTTTTAAAGTAAAACAATATTTTCTTATGTTCAATATTATAATTTAAGGATTGCAAACTATGGAACTTGACCGAATTCCAATTTATACAAGTATGCAATGTTCAAATAAACATTTTTTAAGGTTTAAACATAATTTTATTTCTATTTTTCAAGGATTAACAAGTATCGAAAATATTCATAAGAATTTGGCAACAACTGTAGAAAAAGGTAAGTCATAATATTACAGTGCTGCTATTATACGATGAAATCACCGAATTTACATAAATTATGGTA